>BQNB010033012.1:0-52688 GCA_026074375.1 Tanacetum coccineum | reverse complement strand
AGGGGAGGATATGAATGATTTTTCAGAAGTTTGATGATTTGAAGAGATAGTTTGCAAAGTTGAAGGGTTGTCGTTGCACATATTTGAGTTGGACATCTTTTTGTGTTGAAAGTACTGCTAATCCAACTCAAAGTACTGCTTGCCTTAGAAAGTACTGCTTAGACAACAAAGTACTGTTCTAACGTTCGGTCAACGGTCAAACGTACGTTTTTGCGCTAAAAACGTATTTACAACGGTAACTTCATAGTTATCTAACACAACCTATAAATACTCAACTGAATTGCATTTTTCTCTCACTTTATCTCTTTTATCTCATAAACTTTTTAAATTACAACCTCCGACGCACATTAATTTCCCTTCAAATGGCAAACATTCGCTCTTGTAACAAGCACAACATGATTGCGTGTGTGGAAAAGACGGCTCAGAATGCTGATTTTTATCAAATCATCGACTTTCTCACTGGCTGCTCCATTAATTACTCTTTGTTGGTTGATCCTGATCTTATTGGTCCATGGCTTCAACAATTTTGGGCTACCGCTACTCTCAAAGTGATCAATGACGTACCTCACATCCGCGCCAAGGTAGCTGGCAAGAAGATTTTGATTTCTGAAGCAACCATTCGAGCTGACCTACTCTTTGATGATGAAAATGGAGTTGATTGCTTTCCTAAGCAAGTTATTTGGGACGTGCTCAGAGATATTGGCTACGAGGGTAACTTAGCACAACTCACTTTCTCTAAACCGTTATTTAGCCCACAGTGGAAGTACTTGGTCCATGTATTACTTCACTGCCTTAGTCCTAAGAGCACTTCATGGGAACAATTTGGGACAAACATTGCCTCTGCTCTTGTAGGTCTAGCCACAAACCAAAAGTTTAATTTCTCCTTGATGATTCTAACTGGGATGCTAGGACATATTTCAAATGGTACACCTTTTCTTATGTATCCTAGGTTCGTTCAATTGTTTTTGAACAAGCAGTTAGAGGGAGTAGACAGACCTCAGGACTTTATACCATCCGTTTCTCTTCCTTCCAAGGTGTTTACATTTATGAGGAAGCATAGTACTAAGTTCTCCTGTAGGATTACACCCTTGACTCCATCTATGTTAGAAGTAGTCACAGCATTGGCAGCGGAGGAAGCACAGAGTACTAGTCCTCATTCTAGGGCTGCAAGTTCAGCAAGGGATGCTCAAGGCACTCCAACTCAAAGTGCTGCTCATTCTCAAAGTGCTGCTCATTCTCAACGTACTGCTTCAGTACAACGTACTGCTTCCTTCCATGATACTGTTAACTCTCAAGGGACTGCTGAAATCCAAAGGACTGCTGACTTCCAAGGTACGGCTGCTCCTCATGATGCTGCTTCTATTCCTAAATCTCCCAATGATTATACTCCCACAGATGTGTTTCAAACATCTGGAGGAGATGAGGGACTTTTAGATATATATGCTTTGAACAGGGAAGTTAGGAGACTCAAAAAGCAAACTCTTTCTCAAGCTAAACAAATACTCAAGCTCAAAGCCAAGCTCAAGAAATTGTCCAAATTCGTCAAGCCAGTGGTCAAATATCATGCTCTTTGGTTAGAAAATCAAAACCTTAAGAAGCAAAAGAGACGAAGCAAGAGGCATAAGAAGAAAGAGTCTTCAGTCAAATTGGGGAGGAATCAGGATAAAGGAATTTTGTCTGAAGAGCACAAGGTTCAAGAAGAAGATTTAGCACATCCTTTCTTTGATGATACTGCTGATCAAGATGCTGCTGTTACTCCTGATTTGGAAAGAAAAAGTGATGAGACTGAAGAAGTTAATATTGAGGAGAAAGAAGCTTCTAATGTAAAGAGTGGGACAAAGGGAAGACTGGATTTTGGAGACAACTCAAAGTACTGCTAGACAGGGTACTATTACTCCAAGGATCCTAAATTTTGAGGAGGAAGCAGGACCTTCAAGCCCACTCCGTCCAATTCAAGTTATGGACTCTGAAGAACAACATAATGCTGCTGAAGTTCTTGTTTCTATTTCTAGACCAAGAGGTTTGAGCATTCCTGGTCCCATAACATTCTCAACCTTCAACAGCCAAATCAAGGTGCTGGATTCTAAAGATAAAGGCAAAGGGATCTGGTTGAAGAACCTAAAAAAGAAGAAATTAAACTCTTCAACTAATTCAGAGCCTTTGGAGACTACAAATGATGAGGAGGTTGCTAGAAAAATTCAAGCTGAATGGGATGCAGAAGAAGAAAGAAAAGAGGTTTTGAAGAATTGAAGAAAACAAAGCCAAAGACTACATTGAGGAAACCTACTTCTCTTGCTCAAGAAAGAAATTCAAATGTTGGAGTTTCTTAAAAGGTAAGGATGCAAAAATTTGCAAAAAACTTAAGTATCTAATATATTACACAGATGAAGGAATTGTATGACAAGGTTCAAGCATCTATTAAAGACTCCTTCAAAGACTTTATTCCAATGGATTCAGAGAAAGAAAGGGAAACGTTGAAGGAAAGAGAAGCAAAAAGACTCTTAAGGAAAAGGAAAGGCATACATTATCTGAAGATCCGGCCATCAAAAGAAGCCTAAGTTAAGAACTAAGAAATAGAAACAAATTGATGAAGCTCAGAAATTATCTCTTGGGTTTGTAGACTTTGAAAAAAGTGTACACGATAAAGAGTCACTAGAAGGAATCTCCATGATTACAGAGCTCCAAGTTATTGATTCACCTGATGGAGAGTATCTTATAATTCACAGAGAGAATAATCATTTTAGGGCTTTTGATACTTTATGGGAGATACTGCATGTCTTAGATAGACAAGATTTATATCACCTATATAGAGGTGCTGATGACCTATTATGAACACATTCCTCCCAACGGCTTAGGTTTTGATGATTCATCGGGTGTCTAATCATTATTTGGAGACGGCTGAATCAAGTGTTGATGACTCTGGAGGATCAAGAAGAATGGGATATTATAGATGGAGGTTTCATGAATCTTCGGGAGTGCATACACTGGAGATAGAGATGGCACTAGGATTCTTATTGCTGGCTGAGAGGAAAGATATCCTTATCAAGAGTAGTTGATGATAAGGATTGCTGGAACAATGGAAGGAAGTTTGAAGACGAAAGTGAGACAGCCATTTCTTTGATACATTGTTCATTTTGTAGACAAACTGCAAATGTGACAATCCTTAAAAAAAACATACAACTGGTATGTTTTATCAAAATTTTCTTTCATATTATTTACTTGATAAACAGACTTAACTGTGAAAACAATGCAGTACTTTGTTTAAAGTACTGCTAGTGTAAAACAAACAGTACCTTGATGAAGGTACTGCTAGTTAAAAAGTTGTTTTTGAAATATTGTGAAGATTTGAGTGTGCAAAAAGATTTAAGGCACAGATATTTGAATGTCAAACTGTTTTAAGGGATTGAGTGTTGGTTAACCACCACACAGCAAATGTATTCAATTCACCATGTTTTACAAATCATAAGAATTGGACTAGTCCAAAACTCTAACTGTTTTGGGTAAAGGACCATCTCAAATCTGTTGATGGTTGACAAATTTACCAAAATTGTATGGTGATCAATACACATGGTTTTACACTGAATTATTGGTACTCCAAAGCAAACGGCTTTTTGGTAAAGAGAACTCAAATCCGTTGATAGCTTTAATAGTTTGCTCAAAACTATATGGTCCTCAACTCACCAATGTTTTATTACTGAGAGTTGACTAGTCCTGAGCAAACGGCTACAGGTAAAGACTAATCAAATCCGTTTATGGTTGTAATGACTTACCAAAAGTCATATAGTACTCAACACACTATGATTCATGTTCTGAGTGTTGAAGTGATTTTCAGTTCATCATGGATTATTACCTTTTCTAGGTACCAAAGAACTGACTAGCCCAAGAGTGAATGGCTACTTGGTAAAGGCTCATCAAATCCATTCATGTTGCTGAAAAGACATGTTGCTGAGAAGAACAATCTGTTTGAGGCAAAGACAAAGATTTTTGAAGAAATGTGTATGTTCAAGATAAGAGGTTTCATTTCAAGATGCTCAAACAGATTGTGTACAAGATACTGCTCAAAGGATGAAGCTTAAAAAGATTGAAGGCAAGTACTGCTTAAATGACAAGACAGACTGATGCTTAATAAAGAAGACCAACTATCAAGAAACTTGAAGTCAAGCAAGTAGAATTCAAGTTAGGGGAGGATTGTTGGGAAATACAAGTCAAAAGGTCAAAGTTCTGCCACGAAAAAGTCAAAGTACTGCTAAATGAAAGATCAAAGTACTGCTAAGTAGAAAGTCAAGGTACTGTCAGTCAAAGATCGAAGTACTGCCGTGGATATAGGAACTATAAAGTTTAAACGGTTGTTTTAGCATTTATCTTGTAACAGTTATTAGTGATAAGTATCAATTAGTGTTTATGATATACAAGGACTGTACATCTACTAGAGGTTATCCTTATGTTTATAAAAGGATCTCTAGGAAGATATTAGAAGATATAGAACAAACATAGAAAAACACGAAGTTGAGAATTATTTAGTATTGTATTAGGGATCTGCAATTTAGGCAGATTCAAAAGGTTTATAAAAGAAATCGTTTGAGAAACTGTTGTGTGTTCTTCATAAGTACTGCCAACTAGATTCCGCATAGTTGACAGTATATCAGTGTTTCATTAAGGAATATCGATCCTACAAGATATGTAGGATAATTACAATTGGTTTTTAATTCGGGTCGAGACTAAGAAAACAATCCATGCACGTTTTTAAATCAAACTAAGTCGAATTGTTAATACCCGTAAAAACTAATAAATTTCTTAAATAAAATTTTTTAAAACCATCGATTTTTTTCTATTTTCGATAGGTGCACCATGCCTAATGCTCATGATGTTGACCACCATGACACCGCCATCTACATTCCTTTGTACCACCGCACCGGTGGGTTCATCGGTAACGAAAGGGACATCTACAAATCCCTTGTGTATCGTCTATTTCACGAAGGTCATGTTGTGCTCCCCGACTTCCTCGAAGATGAACCTAATCTTTGCCCTACTTTTGGGGCCATAGGGTTTGATTGTCTACTTGACATTGACGAGCAAATTTACCCCGTCTTCGTCCTTTAATTCTATAGGAGTTTATGTCTCATTCGAAACCTTAACGGAATCATTTGCATGAGGTTTACTATTGACAATGTCGAAACCATTCTTACTTTTGAGAATTTTTCTCAAATCCTTAGAATCCCTTGTGAGGGTGTATGTCTATACTCTCACGAGTGGTCTATCTTGTCCCTTAAAAGAAGCCTTGATCCTAATCCCAATCTTTATCCCCATCCTATCGAGGACCCATCCTTGGTTCGTGACGCCTTATTCAAAGAAAGACCCAAACTAATTCTTTGAAAAATCAAAGGTGACAATGAAACCCTCGAACCATTTCAAATGCTTAACACCGAATTCAAGGATACATTCAACAAATAGTACCTCATTCTCAATGAAAATGTCATTTGTCTCACCGATCATAAAGATCATCCAAACGTGTCTCTTTGCTACATGCTTTATTGTCTCTCCATCGGCAAACCCTTCAACCTCGCCTACTACATCGTCCACTGAATGATGAGTGTGACTCAAAGTAGTTAAATGACTCTTCTATATGCCATGCTCCTCACTCGACTCTTCAAACATGTTTAAACTAATCACCCATATCCTTTGCCAAACGTGTTTAATCTTGTGGATCATGTGATGATTCGACTTTCAAACAAAAGGAAAAACCGCATCAAGTCTAAGGGAAAAAGGCCACGTCTTCCATCTCCAACTCTTTCTAACTCTTTCGGGTCCTCCCAATCACCTCCAAATTAAGGAACTAGTTCCAACCCAAGAGGTGATCCCATTGACAACTAAACCCTTGACCCCATTGACTATCTCAACCAACTTCCACCCATCGAAGGAGGAGAGTCGCCAGAATTCAAGCAAACTAAGGGATTGTTCAAGTGTCTCTTCCATTTCCTTTGCAAGAAAAAGTAAGGAGTGATGACTAGAAAAATATTTTATGATTTGGTATGTTCCTAAAACTACTTTGGATTATGTATGATTTGGTACAATGTTTTGAATAATTATGTTTGGATCATTTCCGTCCTCATTAGTATTGAGAGGACGTTTAGATATTTTCATATGTAATAACTTATGATTATCTTTGGATATCCCTTGCATCATTCTACCTCTATTATGGTTTCTACATGTCTTTGTATGTGCAAATGTGCTATGAAATGGCTTGTGCAAAATCCTAGTTTTCGTTTAAGGGTCGTTTGGCTAGCTCTTATTTCTAGGTCTAGCAAAATAGGAATAGGCTTAACTATCCCTAATCTTTCTTAGAATTAAGAACATTATCTTCCTGTATATTCACTCTAGTGTCTAGGTTAAGAGTATCAAAACTTGGCCAATTTAGTTCATCATATGCATTGGTCGGTGCTCTTTGCAGCAAGCCAGTGCTGTTTGGCCAAAGGCACCGGCCAATCGGTTCTACAGTAGGCTTTTTGCCATTTTTGAGGTTCCAACTTTTCAAACCAAAGCCATAAACATGCTCATTAGACTTGCCTCATTACTGCTAGGTGGTTGGTTTTTGCCTTGTTTGACCTTAAAATGGGTTATAATGATTATGTTTAGTGAAAAGGTAGTGGTTTAGGCATTTAATGTTTTGCATGCATTTTAATTATAAATTAGGGGTTTGAAAATCATCTTCCTCACCTCTCACAAACTACAAATCCTCTCTATATATCCTATTTAACAATGGCCTCAAGTGCTTGCTCTTCTACTCAAAATCCACCCAAAAAGGCTTCTAAAGTCACCTACATTGACCTTACTTCCAATGAGGCCTCACCATAACCACACCATGTAACAATCGACACCATCCTTGCTCTCATAATTCCACCACCTATACCAAACATGGTAGAGCCTTTTGCATTACCTTTGGGTCCAAGAGCCCTTGTCTTTGCCACTCCACCAAACACCCCCAATGACCCTCATCCCTTTCTTTCTTCTTTGAATGATGCTCCACCATGACCAACGAACCCATTTCCTCACTCTCTAACACAAAAACTTCCTAAACCATCTCAAAATGAAGCTCCGGTTGAGCCAACTATACCTTCACTTCCCCCAAACTCTCACCAAGTCAATGCTCAAACCAACTCTTCTGTGGAAAGGGAAATTATCCAACAAGAAATTCATAATCTCCAAGCCTTCCACCAAAACATTCAAGAGGCTATTCACAATGCACAACATGTTCAAGATAGTCCCATTCCCCCTACCTTCATCACTCACATCCAAATACCACCACCTTTCTATCTAACTTCTACCCCTATCTAAACACCCCCTTATGGTCCATCATTCCCACCACCAAATGTTTTTGGACCTCTTGACCAAAGTCTTTGGCTTGAACAACCACCACAACCTCTTGATCATACTTGCCCACATTGCCAAAAGACCAAAAACATCATAAATAATTTTCAAACCGAAACTAGGTTTATGCTAAATCATATTTTGGATCGCCTTAACCACATTTTAAACCGGTTGCCTAGGGATGATCACTAGGTCTAAGAATGATTAAGGTTTAGACATATTAAGGGATTGCCAAAGCATGATTTTAGTTTTAGATTGGCACTAAGTCAATTTTCTTTTTACTTCATGTTTTTGTAATTCTTATAATTTCAAATTTCATGATTATGATATCTTATGATGGATGTTATGCTTGATTGTTCTTATTCTTTCTTGTGTTCTTCCATTACATGTGAATTATGTGGAATGTGATTAAAATTTGAATAAGTTTGGCTCCCGCCAAAATTCTTGGTCTGTGCTGACTCTCTTCAGGTCAGCCGGTGCTGTCCGTTAACAAACCGGTGCCATTTATGGACAACACCGGCAAGCACCAGCCACTCTGAAATGATCCAATTCTCCTCTCTTTTTTATATTACTATTCAATATTCTTTGAGTACACTATCAGGTGCAGGTACTTTGTCCAAGAATGCACCCATTAAGGGGGAGCAACATGTTTGACTCTTAAAAAGTCAACCAATAACAATTATTGTTTATTGACTAACCTCTCTCTCTTTGTAGCATATCATTTTACTTTTGACATAATTTTAGGGGGAGCTCTCGTCAAGGGGGAGCTCACATTTTAGTTTCCCTTTCGTCATTCTTTTTGTGTGTGTTAGTTTTTCTTCGACGCTCTTTTTGTTTCAACAAAAAGGGGGAGATTGTTAATACAAAGTAAACCGTAAAAACGTTTATCTTTATATTTTACGATCTCACTTTGTTTTGTCGATAACAAAACATAAACTTATCAAACAACAAACTCTAAACGTTTCTAAGCCAATAGTTTTCTAACACACCAAAACACTTTATAAAAACAACATTCTTCTCAACCTATCTTGCAATTTTCTAAAAATGATCTTAAACACCTTTTTTATAAACTTTACCCTAAACACAAAATATTTTTTCACAAAAATATTTCTTCATAAAACTTCCTTCCCACTCATAAAATCTGATCAAAAGATTCTCTTTATTATTATATTAGTTTAAATGTTAAAAAGTCAAAGCTTATTTTTGAGTACTGTTTGCCGGTGCTCTTAACTTTACATTCCGGTGCCTTTGGGAAACAGCACCGGCAGTTCCGGCAAACAGTAAAATGTTTGGCTATAAATACCAACTCTTCTCACTTGTTCTATTCATTCATTCTAACATTTTTCTTCTCTCTAGATCTGGTTACCACTGATCTTCTCCTATATTCTACTCTACTCTAATGCTTCTTGTAGGTCCTTCATGACGTTGTCGTGTCGACGCTAAAAGATCTTCTATGAATAAGCTCCCCAAAATCTCTTGAAGCTTGGATCTATCTTCCATCTTGTGGCAAGCTTCTATGTCACAAGATCTTCTTCATCTTGTCTCTAATCTTCAATCAAAAAATATCTTAGAAATGTCTAGTTTTGGTTTGGTAACGTTGGTGTAAAAACAATACATATATATGTGTATGTTTGGTACCTAGTAGAGGACAAGCATTGATGATGTGACGAAGGGTTTAGGATTTGAAAAAGGGTGTTGTGATGTGTAGTGATAAATGGTGAATGGTTCTAATATGTAGAACCCGATGTTTAACTTAGCATCGTGAAAATAATTAAGTAACGTTGTGTGGCTTCTCAGCCGGTTAAAGGAGATTTGGTGATTAGTGTATTCGAACTCTCGAGTAGGTGACTCGGGGAGTGGAGTAGGCCAAGGAAGGAGTCCTTGTAGCCGAACCACTATAAATAACCATGTCATATATCCTTTATATTATTGATCGCATTATCTCATCTTAAACATATCACATCACATCAAACAAAACTGAATACACTTTTGTGAAAATAAATAAAAGAAAATAAAAGTTAAGATTTTAATTTGAAAACTATTCAACCCCCTCCCCCTTCTAGTTTTCACAGAGAGGTTGGTGGAGATTTAGATAGTGAGTTGTTTGGAGATAGAGGAGGTGAGTAAGGCAAGGAATGAGTGTTTCTCCAAGGATCTATGATTGATTTGTAAGATTTTTCACCATAGTTTCTAGAGGATGACATGTTAAGAATAAGATTTAGAATGAGATATGTTTGATGAGTAATGATGAAGAATATGATGTTCTTATATAGGAGAATGTATGGAAGGCATGGTATGCTAGTATTGAGGTGTAAGAATTTGTTTTGATATTAAGGGAAATGACAGCTTTTTACCAAAAGCTTAGTCAAAGGTTCAAAAAAAGAGAGAAGACTAAAAAGAAACGTGATAACTGTTGGCGGTCCCATAATGTTTGGCGGTCTCGGATATATAAGGGGACCGCCTAACCTTTTAGGGGGCCGTTTTTTGGAATTTTAGAGATTTTCCAAAAGTTAGTCTTTTGTGTCAGAATGACTTAAGAGGGGAAACACTAAGGGCAAATGACAAAGAAACCCCCAAGCACTACTTGATCCTCAGACCTATGGATAGGAACCTTCAGTTGCTCAATATCATGCTGCAGACTGTCCATACTAGGAGCATCAGCAAGAGGGCTCTCTAGACGAAGTAAGTTCATAACATCCTCAATACTGGCATCCTTGTGAGATTTTAAATTGGCAAGTAAGCGAAAGTCAACCTCACAGAGCTCTTGTAAGGCAGAATTGAAATCCACTTCCACAGAAAGGTTATAAGCAACAATGTCCGCCAGGCTTCTCCCTACCCTGCCATGATCAATGCCCGTTGCAAGACCATCCTGCATCCCTTTCTCAATGGAACGGCTGATAGCAACTTCCAAGGCTGTAAGATACTCTGATGAATTTAGGCACTTGACGAGTACAAGCTTCAGGCCATGGGTTAAAAGCCACCTCCGGCCGAATATAGTTGTCAAGAGATGGGGATAGAACTTCTCCTCTAAATGACAAGCAATCTCCATAAGATCAACATCTAACTTTTCCACCCTCTCATTAACGGAGGCCAGAACATGTGGTCTCCAGCACACGCACCTGCCAAAACAAAGTGTAAGCAGATAAAAGAAAGTAAAAAATAATACACAAGACACATAAGTTCCAGAGCGCATACCTGATCCGCAAGCCCATCATTTTGGGACTTAAGGGAGGTTACAGTAGCATCAACATCTTTAAGTTCACGACTTTAATAGAAATCAAGAATGGGAGCCCGCACCTTCCCCACTAAGAGATTTTCTTTCATCCTCAAGAGCCATTTTATTCACCTTTAAAGTATCAGCTCATCAACGTGCCACTTGCTCGCACTTCAAAAGCAAAATACCATGGGCACAAGTGAACAACCTCTGCTGCTTACGGCTTCTTGAACATAAAGTTAGCTTTTATGTTTTCAATTTTCTTTATCCTTGGACCTCAACAAGCCAACTTGTTTTTCACACTCAGACTCTAACCTTCTCCTCTCACTCAAAAAATATTAAGTCCGCATCCTCACTTCCGCACTCAAGCAAACCTGACGAGCAGTCCCAACGCTGAACTCTGTAAACAACTCCTTATAATCCATGTCACGGAATCTCTAAATAAACCAGATGAGCCAAATGATCAATAAACTCCCTGGAGGCATTCAAGTTATCCACCAGAGTCGTTAGGAATGTTCCAGTGCAGAACAAAAACCTCATGAAGACTCTCATAATCAACCTCCCGAGACCCCATGGAAAGCTCTTTCCTGGGAAGATGGGAAGAACCCGTGATGTCCTGTCATACCGTTCCTGATGACTCAGAATCATGAAACATTGAGGCATGGACCGGAGTAATAACATTGGTACCAGACTCCGGTTCACGTAGAGGAATGGATGCTAGCGACATGAGTGGTGATAACCTCCTCGGTCATCACGGGTGGAACCACAGCAGACCTGATAAGGGAATCACCTTCAGCTCCGGAAGCATTTGTACTAGAATGGTGGGAAGAATCTGAAGAGCATAACAAACCTTTTAGATGCGCCAATGGTGCGGAGATTCAACCCGGTAATGGACATAGAAACCACCTCTCATGCCAGGGAGTGGCAGAAATAGAAGAGGTGACAAAGGGTAAGCAGCCACAGCCTACACAGAAATCTCACATTCAGAATACTACTGGCACAGTGTTTAGGACAGTATAGATTTACCAAACTAAGCAGCCCCACTTGAAAGTTTTCCCATGATCCTCCCTTAGCTTTTTTGGAGGATGAGAAAAGCCACTAACATCCGTAGCAGCTTGTCTTTTCTTTCGTGGACGTTTGGGTTTCTCAGCAACCACATTATCTTCATCAACAAACCTAACACCCAAAACTATCTCAGCCTTAATTTCTTGACCACCACCAACAACATAATCTCCTTGATCCGCACCACCACTTTCATCAAACAATTTCTCTACGCTCGCCTCTAATTCACTATTTACACGATCCGGGGCAATCGGTAGGAGCGGAACTACGCGCCCTACGGTGGAATCTATAAGACGTGCTTCCTCCTTCGTACGCTCCTGTTCCCCAACCTTCACCTTAGTAGGATCCGCCACATGAATGAAAGTAAGAAGATCCATCTCTGCAAAAACAAACAAATAATAAAAACAAGCCTAAAAACTACGACTTAAGCAAGAAATAATGATAAACACCACCCGTTTCGTCATCATGAAGGAAAGTAGGATAAGTATCCTCATCTAGAGTGTAATTACGACTCATCCTAATCAAACAAAGGAAAGGCGTAGCCGTAAACATCCAGAACGGAGCCCGGATAAGCGACATAGATTTCATTATGGACACGTGTTATTGGACTTTAAGAGACTTAATTTAGGTAATATAAATGCAGAACACTGGGTAAAAAAATTGTACAAAACTCTTAATAAAGGGAAGTATAAACTTGTTTTGAAAAACATAAACACACAAACTGTTTTGATGCCTACTGTTTGAATTCGTGTGTAAACACATATATTTTACATTTTATTTAATTAGTACTTATCACAAGGATCGTAAGCATATAAAAAACTTGAAAAACTGAGCAATAACGAAGGAGATATGACATTTTTAAGTTTATAATAATTAAATGTATAAAAGTGTTTTATAAAAGTACATTGTATAAATACTTACTATTACAGATCTGAGATATTAAAATAAATATTTTATAATTATAGTGCTCTTCATAAGGAATCCAAAGACGTAAAACACTCGAAAAACAACTAACACCATCACGTCCTCATGCCATTTCAACAAATGGGGCGGATTGAATAGTTGGACCCATGTCGGAGGGTCCTGGTAAATTCAAGTTTCTAATAGTGCAATGGATATTCACCAAATGGATAGAAGCGAAACCTATAACAACTATAACGGGAGCCCAGGTTAAGAAGTTTGTGTGGGACAACATAGTGTGTAGATTTGATCTCCCAGGAGAAATCATATCAGACAACGGAAAACAGTTCAGGGATAACCCATTTAAAGATTGGTGCGAAAAGCTATGTATCCGCCAGTGCTTCTCGCTGACATACAGGACGGAAGCGGTGATCCCAGTAGAAATTGGCATGCCAACCATGAGAACTGCAGAAGTCGACATGATCAAGAATGATGAATCCTTGGAAATTAACCTAGACCTTCTAGAAGAGAAAAAAGAATAGGTAGCAATTTAGGAAGCAAAATGCAAAGCCAAGATGGAAAAATAATACAACGCCAGGGTTCGCAGCACAAGTTTTCGTATAGGAGACCTCGTCTACCGGAAGAATGAAGCAAGTTGTGCGAAATATGGGGGCAAGCTTGGACCTAAATGGGTAGGACCATACAAAGTCAAGGAAGCATTAGGCAAAGGTGCGTACAAGCTTAGAGACTGCAATGGAAACGCTCTTCTGTGGACATGGAACGTTAGCAACCTTTAGAAATGCTATGTGCATGAAATATAAGCACCTCTCCCGCGTAAGATAAAGCAGCAAAGGGGGCACTGTTTGAATTTTCTTATTTTTAATGTCTTTAAAATTTTAATGAATGAAAAGTGAAGCCTAGCTATCTTCATAAACTTTTACTTTTTACTTTAAGTTTCCCGTTTACTTTTTACTTTTCAAAATTACTTGAATATTGCATAAATCGGTAAGACGCACGACCCCGCAAATATTATCACGAATAATAAAAAGAGGGTAACCTAACAATAACTCAAATACATAAGAGGTATTGCAAGCCCAGGTCAGGGAAAATGACCCACAAGCATTTCACTAAAAATATCATCATAAACATGTAAAATGATATCAAAAGGTAGCAATAGAAACATCAAACTATTAAAGTGTTACATCATGGATATCATGGCAAAAAGTTACAAACGACTAGATATATCTAAAGTACAAACACCGCTACAAAAAGGCCATATATGGCCACGGTACACAAAAACAATAAAGGAAAACCAAGAAGCACCACAGTAAGACAAGTTCAGTTAAGAAAGTCACGCTCTAGAGTAGTGTCTAAATCCTCTTTCTTAAATTCAATTGTGGCAGCATTCCCCTGAACATTCCCCTAAGAGTTTTCCTGACCATACGCATGTATAATCTAATAGTCTTTAACGGAAATAGGAGGGATGGAGCTGGCAGAAGCAAAGGTGGTGGATAAGGCCGTTGTAGTACCAGTGGCGCCAGGGACACTGATGGAAGTACTGACCAAACCGACCAGATTTCAGACAGACAAGGGTTTAGACAAAGGAGTCCAAACACCGAGAAGGGCTGACCGTTTCTCTGTAATATTTGCCCTAATCCTCTCCACACAAGAATGAGAAACACTAAGGGCAAATGACAAAGAAACCCCCAAGCACTACTTGATCCTCAGACCTATGGATAGGAACCTTCAGTTGCTCAATATCATGCTGCAGACGTCCCATACTAGGAGCATCAGCAAGAGGGCTCTCTAGACGAAGTAAGTCATAACATCCTCAATACTGCAACCTTATGAGAATTAAATTGGCAAGTACGGAAAGTGCAACCTCACAGAGCTCTTGTAGGACAGAATTGAAATCCACATGTCACAGAGGGTTTATAAGCAACAATGTCTGCCAGCTTCTCCCCTGTCCCCTGCCATGGATCAATGCCGCTGCAAGACATCCTTATCCTTTCTCAATGAACGACTGATAGCAGCTTCCAAAGGCTGGTAAGATTACACTGATGAATTTAGGCACTTAACGAGGAACAAGCTTCCAGGCCATGGTTAAAAGGCTCACCTCTGCCGAATATAGTGGTCAAGAGATGGGGATAGAACTTCTCCTCTAAATGACAAGCCATCTCCGCAAGATCAGCATCCAACTTTTCCACCCTCTCATTAACAGGCCTAACATGTGCTCCAGCACACGGCACCTTGCCAAAACAAAGTGTAAGCAGATAAAAGAAAGTAAAAAATAATACACAAGACACATAAGTTTCGGAGTGCATACTTGATCCGCAAGCCTATTGTTTTGAGACTTAAGGGAGGTTACAGTAGCATCAACATCTTTAAGTTCACGATCTTTAACAGAAACCAGAGATTGGAGCTCCGCAACCTTCCCACTAAGAGATTTCTTTTCATCCTCAAGAGCCATGTTTTTCTACTTTAAAGTATTCAGCTCATCAACGTGCACTTGCTCGGCAACTTCAAAAGCAAATACATGGGCACGAAGGTGAACAACCTCTGCTGCTTCGGCTTCTTTGAACAAAAGTTGGGCTTTTAGGTTTTCAATTTCTTTATCCTTGGACCTCAACAAGCCAACTTGTTTTTCACACTCAGACTCTAGCCTTCTCCTCTCACTCAAAAAATATTAAGTCCGCATCCTCACTTCCGCACTCAAGCAAACCTGACGAGCAGTCCCAACGCTGAACTCTGTAAACAACTCCCTAATAATCTATGTCATGGAACTTGCCTAAATAAAACCAAGGAGCCAATGATCAATAAACGTCCCTGGAGCTTCAAGTTATCCACCAGAGTCCGTATAATGTTACCAGTGGCAGAACAAAAACCTCATGAAACTCTCATAATCAACTCCCGAACCCCATGGAAAGCTCGTTTCCTGGGAAGATGGGAATGAACCCGTGATTGTCCTGTCATACCGTTCCTAATGACTGAGAACATGAAACATAGAGGCATGAACCTGAGTAATAACATGGTACCAAGACTCCGGTGTCGTATCGGAATGGATGCTAGCGTACATGATTGGGTGAAAACCTCCTCGGTCATCATGGTGGAACCCACTAGCAGACCTGATAAGGGAATCACCTTCAGCTCCGAGAACATTTGTACTAGAATGGTGGGAAGAATCTGAAGAAATAACAAACCTTTTAGATGCGCCAATGGTGCGGAGATTCAACCCGGTAATGGAATCAGCAGGAACACCACTCTCATGCTCAGGAGTGGCAGAAACAGAAGAGGTGACAAAGGGTAGAGTAGCCACAGCCTCTACACCAGATTCAACATTCAGAATACTACTGGCCAACAGTTGTTTGAGGACAGTAGGAGATTTACCAGAACTAGCGGCCCTACTTGAAGTTCCATGATCGCTCCTTAGCTTTTTTGGAGGATGAGAAGAGCTACTAACATCCGTAGCAGCTTGTCTTTTCTTTCGTGGACGTTTGGGTTTCTCAGAAACCACATTATCTTCATCAACAAACCTAACACCCAAAACTATCTCAGTCTCAATTTCTTGACCACCACCAGCAACAGAATCTCCTTGATTTGCACCACCACTTTCATCAAACAATTTCTCCATGCTCGCCTCTAATTCACTATCTGCACGATCCGGGGCAATCGGTAAGAGCGGAACTACACGCCCTACGGTGGAATCTAAAAGACGTGCTTCCTCCTTCGTACGCTCTCGTTCCCCAACCTTCACCTTAGTAGGATCCGCCACATGAATGAAAGCAAGAAGACCCATCTCTGCAAAAACAAACAAATAATATAAACAAGCCTAAAAACTACGACTTAAGCAAGAAATAATGACAAACACCCACCCATTTCGTCATCATGAAGGAAAGTAGGATAAGTATCTTCATCTAGAGTGTAATTACGACTCATCCTAATCAAACAGAGGAAAGGCTCCGTAAACTTCTAGAACGAAGCCGAATAAGCGACATAGATTTCATTTGGACAAGTGTTATGGACTTTTAAGAGACTTAATTTAGGTAAGATATATGGCAGAAAACTTGGTAAAAAAATTATACAAAAGCTCTTAATAAATGGAAGTATAAAACTTGTTTTAGAAAACATAAACACACAAACTGTTTTGATGCCTACTGTTTGAATTCATGTGTAAACACATATATTTTACATTTTATTTAATTAGTACTTATCACAAGGATCGTAAGCATATAATAAACTTGAAAAACTGAGCAATAACGAAGGAGATATGACATTTTTAAGTTTATAATAATTAAATGTATAAAAGTGTTTTATAAAAGTTATTTTGTATAAATACTTACTATTACAGATCTGAGATATTAAAATAAATATTTTATAATTATAGTGCTCTTCATAAGGAATCCAAAGACGTAAAACACTCGAAAAACAACTAACACCCATCACGTCCTCATGGCCATTTCACAAATGGGGGATTGAAATAGTTGGACCCTTTTCGGAGGGTCCCGGTAAAGTCAAGTTTCTAATAGTGGCAATGGATTATTTCACCAAATGGATAGAAGCGAAACCTATAGCAACTATAACGGGAGCCCAGGTTAAGAAGTTTGTGTGGGACAACATAGTGTATAGATTTGATCTCCCAGGAGAAATCATATCAGACAACGAAAAACAGTTCAGGGATAACCCATTTAAAGATTGGTGCGAAAAGCTTTGTATCCGCCAGTGCTTCGCCTCCGTTAAACATCCGCAAGCCAACGACTTGGTAGAAAGGGAAGACAGGAGTTTAGGGGAAGGAATCAAGGCACAATTGGGCAAGAAAAACAAAAACTGCGTAGAAGAGATTTCATGTGTTTTATGGGCTCACCGTACCATGATCAAGTCCAGCAACAGAGAGACGCCATTCTTGCTGACATACAGGACGGAAGCGGTGATCCCAGTAAATTGCATGCCAAACCCATTAGAACTGCAAAAAAAAAAGAGAAAAAGAAAAAAAAAAAAAAAAAAAAAATAAAAAAAAAAAAAAAAAAAAAAAAGAGAAAAAAAAAAAAAAAAAAAAAGAAAAAAAAAGAGAAAAGAAAAAAAATAAAAAAAAAAGAAAAAAAAAAAAGAAAAAAAAAAAAAAAGAAAAAAAAAAAAATAAAAAAAAAAACAAAAAAAAAAAGAAAAAAAGAAAAAAAAAAGAAGTCGACATGATCAAGAATGATGAAGCCTTGGAAATTAACCTAGACCTTCTAGAAGAGAAAAAAGAACAGGTACATTCCGAAGCAAAATTCAAAGCCAAGATGGAAAAATACTACAACGCCAGGGTTCGCAGCACAAGTTTTCGTATAGGAGACCTCGAATTACCAGAATAATGAAGCAAGTCGTGCGGAAGATAGGGGCAAGCTTAGACCTAAATGGGAAGGACCATACGAAGTCACGGAAGCATTAGGCAAATGGGCGTACAAGCTTAGATACTGCAATGGAAACTCTCTTCGGCGGACATGGAACATTTGCAACCTTAAGAAATGCTATGTGCATGAAATGTAAGCATCTCTCTCGCGTAAGATAAAGCAGCGGAGGGAGCACTGTTCACATTTTCTTATTTGTAATGTCTTTAAAATTTTAATGAATGAAAAGTGAAGCCTAGCTACCTTCACAAACATTTACTTTTTTACTTTAAGTTTCCCGTTTACTTTTTACTTTTCAAAATTACTTGAATATTGCATAAATCGGTAAGACGCACGACCCCGCAAATATTATCCCGAATAATAAAAGAAAGGGTAACCTAACAATAACTCAAGTACATAAGAGGTATTGCAAGCCCGGGTCAGGGAAAATGACCCGCAAGCATTTCACTAAAAATATCATCACAAACATGTAAAATGATATCAAAAGGTAGCAATAGAAACATCAAACTATTAAAGTGTTACATCACGGATACCGTGGCAAAAAGTTACAAACGACTAGATATATCTAAAGTACAAACATTGCTACAAAAAGGCCATATATGGCCACGGTACACAAAAACAATAAAGGAAAACCAAGAAGCACCACAGTAAGACAAGTTTAGTTAAGAAAGTCACGCTCCGGAGTGGTGTCTAAATCCTCTTTCTCAAATTCAACTGTGGCAGCATTCCCCTAAACATTCCCCTAAGAGTTTTCCTGACCATCCGCATGTATAATCTCATAGTCTTCAACGGAAATGGGAGGGATGGAGATGGCAGAAGCAAAGGTAGTGGATAAGGCCATTGTAGTACCGGTGGCGCCAGGGACACTGATGGAAGTACTGACCGCACCGACCAAATTTTAGACGGACAGGGGTTCAGACAAAGGAGTCCAAACACCGAGAAGGGCTGACCGTTCCGCTGTAATATTTGCCTTAATCCGCTCCACACAGGAATGAGAAACACTAAGGGCAAATGACAAAGAAGCCCCCAAGCACTACTTGATCCTCGGACCTGTGGATAGGAACCTTCAGTTGCTCAATATCAGGCTGCAGACTGTCCATACCAGGAGCATCTGCAAGAGGGATTTCTAGACGAAGTAAGTTCATAACATCCTCAATACTGGCATCCTTGTGAGATTTTAAATTGGCAAGTAAGCGAAAGTCAACCTCACGGAGCTCTTGTAAGGTAGAATTGAAATCCGCTTCCGCAGAAGGATTATAAGCAACGATGTCTGCCAGGCTTCTCCCTGCCCTGCCATGATTAATGCCCGCTGCAAGACCATCCTGCATCACTTTCTCAATGGAATGGCTAATAGCAGCTCCTAAGGCTATAAGATACTCTGATGAATTCAGGCATTTGACGATTACAAGCTTCAGGCCATGGGTTAGAAGCCACCTTCGGCCGGATATAGTGGTCAAGAGATAGGGATAGAACTTCTCCTCTAAAGGGCAAGCCATCTCCGCAAGATCCGCATCCAACTTTTCCACCCTCTCATTAACGGAGGCCAGAACATGTGGTCTCCAGCACACGCACCTGCCAAAACAAAGTGTAAGCAGATAAAAGAAAGTAAAAAATAATACACAAGACACATAAGTTCCAGAGCGCATACCTGATCCGCAAGCCCATCATTTTGGGACTTAAGGGAGGTTACAGTAGCATCAACATCTTTAAGTTCACGACTTTAATAGAAATCAAGAATGGGAGCCCGCACCTTCCCCACTAAGAGATTTTCTTTCATCCTCAAGAGCCATTTTATTCACCTTTAAAGTATCAGCTCATCAACGTGCCACTTGCTCGCACTTCAAAAGCAAAATACCATGGGCACAAGTGAACAACCTCTGCTGCTTACGGCTTCTTGAACATAAAGTTAGCTTTTATGTTTTCAATTTTCTTTATCCTTGGACCTCAACAAGCCAACTTGTTTTTCACACTCAGACTCTAACCTTCTCCTCTCACTCAAAAAATATTAAGTCCGCATCCTCACTTCCGCACTCAAGCAAACCTGACGAGCAGTCCCAACGCTGAACTCTGTAAACAACTCCTTATAATCCATGTCACGGAATCTCTAAATAAACCAGATGAGCCAAATGATCAATAAACTCCCTGGAGGCATTCAAGTTATCCACCAGAGTCGTTAGGAATGTTCCAGTGCAGAACAAAAACCTCATGAAGACTCTCATAATCAACCTCCCGAGACCCCATGGAAAGCTCTTTCCTGGGAAGATGGGAAGAACCCGTGATGTCCTGTCATACCGTTCCTGATGACTCAGAATCATGAAACATTGAGGCATGGACCGGAGTAATAACATTGGTACCAGACTCCGGTTCACGTAGAGGAATGGATGCTAGCGACATGAGTGGTGATAACCTCCTCGGTCATCACGGGTGGAACCACAGCAGACCTGATAAGGGAATCACCTTCAGCTCCGGAAGCATTTGTACTAGAATGGTGGGAAGAATCTGAAGAGCATAACAAACCTTTTAGATGCGCCAATGGTGCGGAGATTCAACCCGGTAATGGACATAGAAACCACCTCTCATGCCAGGGAGTGGCAGAAATAGAAGAGGTGACAAAGGGTAAGCAGCCACAGCCTACACAGAAATCTCACATTCAGAATACTACTGGCACAGTGTTTAGGACAGTATAGATTTACCAAACTAAGCAGCCCCACTTGAAAGTTTTCCCATGATCCTCCCTTAGCTTTTTTGGAGGATGAGAAAAGCCACTAACATCCGTAGCAGCTTGCCTTTTCTTTCGTGGACGTTTGGGTTTCTCAGCAACCACATTATCTTCATCAACAAACCTAACACCCAAAACTATCTCAGCCTCAATTTCTTGACCACCACCAACAACAGAATCTCCTTGATCCGCACTACCACCTTCATCAAACAACCTCTCCACGCCCGCCTCTAATTTACTCTCTGCATTATCCGAGGCAATCGGTAGGAGCAGAACTACACGCCCTACGGTGGAATCTAAAAGTTTTGTTTCCTCCTCAACACGTTCCCGTTCCCCAACCTTCACCTTAGTAGGATCCGCCACATGAATGAAAGCAAGAAGATCCATCTCTGCAAAAACAAACAAATAATATAAACAAGCCTAAAAACTACGACTTAAGCAAGAAATAATGATAAACACCACCCGTTTCGTCATCATGAAGGAAAGTAGGATAAGTATCCTCATCTAGAGTGTAATTACGACTCATCCTAATCAAACAAAGGAAAGGCGTAGCCGTAAACATCCAGAACGGAGCCCGGATAAGCGACATAGATTTCATTATGGACACGTGTTATTGGACTTTAAGAGACTTAATTTAGGTAATATAAATGCAGAACACTGGGTAAAAAAATTGTACAAAACTCTTAATAAAGGGAAGTATAAACTTGTTTTGAAAAACATAAACACACAAACTGTTTTGATGCCTACTGTTTGAATTCGTGTGTAAACACATATATTTTACATTTTATTTAATTAGTACTTATCACAAGGATCGTAAGCATATAAAAAACTTGAAAAACTGAGCAATAACGAAGGAGATATGACATTTTTAAGTTTATAATAATTAAATGTATAAAAGTGTTTTATAAAAGTACATTGTATAAATACTTACTATTACAGATCTGAGATATTAAAATAAATATTTTATAATTATAGTGCTCTTCATAAGGAATCCAAAGACGTAAAACACTCGAAAAACAACTAACACCATCACGTCCTCATGCCATTTCAACAAATGGGGCGGATTGAATAGTTGGACCCATGTCGGAGGGTCCTGGTAAATTCAAGTTTCTAATAGTGCAATGGATATTCACCAAATGGATAGAAGCGAAACCTATAACAACTATAACGGGAGCCCAGGTTAAGAAGTTTGTGTGGGACAACATAGTGTGTAGATTTGATCTCCCAGGAGAAATCATATCAGACAACGGAAAACAGTTCAGGGATAACCCATTTAAAGATTGGTGCGAAAAGCTATGTATCCGCCAGTGCTTCTCGCTGACATACAGGACGGAAGCGGTGATCCCAGTAGAAATTGGCATGCCAACCATGAGAACTGCAGAAGTCGACATGATCAAGAATGATGAATCCTTAGAAATTAACCTAGACCTTCTAGAAGAGAAAAAAGAATAGGTAGCAATTCAGGAAGCAAAATGCAATGCCAAGATAGAAAAATACTACAACGCCAGGGTTCGCAGCACAAGTTTTCGTATAGGAGACCTCGTCTACCAGAATAATGAAGCAAGCCGTGCGGAAGATGGGGGCAAGCTTGGACCTAAATGGGAAGGACCATACGAAGTCACGGAAGTATTAGGCAAAGGGGCGTACAAGCTTAGAGACTGCAATGGAAACGCTCTTCCGCGGACATGGAACGTTTGCAACCTTAAGAAATGCTATGTGCATGAAATGTAAGCACATCTCTCATACAAGATAAAGCAGCAGAGGGGGTACTATTTGAATTTTCTTATTTGTAATGTCTTTAAAATTTTAATGAATGAAAAGTGAAGCATAGCTACCTTCACAAACTTTTACTTTTTACTTTAAGTTTCCCGTTTACTTTTTACTTTGCAAAATTACTTAAATATTGCATAAATCGGTAAGACGCACGACCCCGCAAATATTATCCTGAATAATAAAAGAAAGGGTAACCTAACAATAACTCAAGTACATAAGAGGTATTGCAAGCCCGGGTCAGGGAAAATGACCCGCAAGCATTTCACTAAAAATATCATCACAAACATGTAAAATGATATCAAAAGGTAGCAATAGAAACATCAAACTATTAAAGTGTTACATCATGGATATCATGGCAAAAAGTTACAAACGACTAGATATATCTAAAGTACAAACACCGCTACAAAAAGGCCATATATGGCCGCGGTACACAAAAACAATAAAGGAAAACCAAGAAGCACCACAGTAAGACAAGTTTAGTTAAGAAAGTCACGCTCTAGAGTGGTGTCTAAATCCTCTTTCTTAAATTCAACTGTGGCAGCATTCCCCTGAACATTCCCCAAAGAGTTTTCCTGACCATCCGCATGTATAATCTCATAGTCTTCAACGGAAATAGGAGGGATGGAGCTGGCAGAAGCAAAGGTGGTGGATAAGGCCGTTGTAGTACCAGTGGCGTCAGGGACACTGATGGAAGTACTGACCGCACCGACCAGATTTCAGACGGACAAGGGTTTAGACAAAGGAGTCCAAACACCGAGAAGGGCCGACCGTTTCGCTGTAATATTTGCCCTAATCCTCTCCACACAGGAATGAGAAACACTAAGGGCAAATGACAAAGAAACCCCCAAGCACTACTTGATCCTCAGACCTGTGGATAGGAACCTTCAGTTGCTCAATATCATGCTGCAGACTGTCCATACCAGGAGCATCAGCAAGAGGGCTTTCTAGACGAAGTAAGTTCATAACATCCTCAATACTGGCATCCTTGTGAGATTTTAAATTGGCAAGTAAGCGAAAGTCAACCTCAAAGAGCTCTTGTAAGGCAGAATTGAAATCCACTTCCACAGAAGGGTTATAAGCAATAATGTCCGCCAGGCTTCTCCATGCCCTGCCATGATCAATGCCCACTGCAAGACCATCATGTATCCCTTTCTCAATGGAACGACTAATAGCAACTTCCAAGGCTGTAAGATACTCTGATGAATTTAGGCACTTAACGAGTACAAGCTTCAGGCCATGGGTTAAAAGCCACCTCTGGCCGAATATAGTGGTCAAGAGATGAGGATAGAACTAATCCTCTAAATGACAAGCCATCTCCGCAAGATCAGCATCCAACTTTTCCACCCTCTCATTAACAACCTTCAGCTCAGCATTCTGAAACTCCTCAAGCCGTTCTGTTAAATTCTCATATCCAGAGAGCCGCTCACGGAGGCCAGAACATGTGGTCTCCAGCACACGCACCTGCCAAAACAAAGTGTAAGCAGATAAAAGAAAGTAAAAAATAATACACAAGACACATAAGTTCCAGAGCGCATACCTGATCCGCAAGCCCATCGTTTTGGGACTTAAGGGAGGTTATAGTAGCATCAACATCTTTAAGTTTACGATCTTTAATAGAAATCATAGATTGAAGCTCCACAACCTTCCCACTAAGAGATTTCTTTTCATCCTCAAGAGCCATGTTTTTCTACTTCAAAGTATTCAGCTCATCAACATGCACTTGCTCTGCAGCTTCAAAAGCAGATACATGGGCACGAAGGCGAACAACCTCCGCTACTTCGACTTCTTTTAACAAAAGTTGGGCTTTTAGGTTTTTAATTTCTTTATCCCTAGACCTCAACAAACCAACTTGTTTTTCACACTCAGACTCTAGCCTTCTCCTCTCACTCAAACAATATTCAGTCCGCATTCTCACTTTCGCACTCAAGCAAGCCTAACGAGCAGTCCCAACGCTGAACTCTGTAAATAACTCCTCATAATCCATGTCACGGATTTGCGCAAATAAAACCGGAGGAGCCAAATGATCAATAAACTCCCTAGAGGCATTTAAGTTATCCACCAGAGAGTCGTTAGGAATGTTCCAGTGCGGAACAAAAACCTCATAAAGACTCTCATAATCAACCTCCTAAGACCCCATGGAAAGCTCTTTCCCAGGAAGATGGGAAGAACCCGCGACGTCCGGTCATACCGTTCCTGTTGACTCAGAATCATGAAACATGGAGGCATGAACCGGAGTAATAACTTTGGTACCAGACTCCGGTGCCGTAGCGGAATGGATGCTAGCGACATGAGTGGTGATAACCTCCTCGATCATCACGGGTGGAACCACAGCAGACCTGATAAGGGAATCACCTTCAGCTCCAGGAACATTTGTACTAGAATGGTGGGAAGAATCTGAAGAAATAACAAACCTTTTAGATGCGCCAATGGTGCGGAGATTCAACCCGGTAATGGAATCAGTAGGAATACCACTCTCATGCTCAGGAGTGGCAGAAACAGAAGAGGTGACAAAGGGTAGAGTAGCCACAGCCTCTACACCAGATTCAACATTCAGAATACTACTGGCCAACAGTTGTTTGAGGACAGTAGGAGATTTACCAGCACTAACGGCCCCACTTGAAGTTCCATGATCGCTCCTTAGCTTTTTTGGAGGATGAGAAAAGCCACTAACATCCGTAGCAGCTTGCCTTTTCTTTCGTGGACGTTTGGGTTTCTCAACAAGCACATTATCTTCATCAACAAACCTAACACCCATAACTATCTCAGCCTTAATTTCTTGACCACCACTAGCAACAGAATCTCTTTGATCTGCACCACCACTTTCATCAAAAAATTTCTCCATGCTCGCCTCTAATTCACTATCTGCACGATTCGGGGCAATCGGTAGGAGCGAAACTACGCGCCTTACGGTGGAATCTAAAAGACGTGCTTCCTCATTCGCACGCTCCCGTTCCCCAACCTTCACCTTAGTAGGATCCACCACATGAATGAAAGCAAGAAGACCCATCTCTGCAAAAACAAACAAATAATAAAAACAAGCCTAAAAACTACGACTTAAGCAAGAAATAATGACAAACACCCACCCGTTCCATCATCATGAAGGAAAGTAGGATAAGTATCCTCATCTAGAGTGTAATTACGACTCATCCCAATCAAACAAAGGAAAGGCTCCGTAAACTTCCAGAACGGAGCCGGATGAGCGACAAGGAACGCACAATCATCCGCCCTAAATTTTGACCCTTATCAATGCCTGGGTTGCACGAAATCTCTATCGGGATATTATAAGGAGTATAGCAATTTATGTTCTAGGCACAAGAATCATAAATCAAGAACAATGAAGGAATTGTATGTATTTTCATTCTGTTTAATGAGACTAATGAATCTGTTTATAAAACAGATTCTAAATGACAGTTAAGCAGTTAAAGTTGGTTAAAACCAACTTTCACAACTGTTTTTCAATAGTTACACGGCTAGCAGTACTAACTACTTAGTGCTAACAGTACTAACTACTTAGTACTGACAGTAGAAAATACATAGTACTGCCTGTAGTAAACCAACTTAGTACTGCCAGCACTTAGTGCTAGCAGTACTAACTACTTAGTACTGCCAGTGGAAAAACCAACTTAGTACTGATCTCTGCATTTTTGTCATGGTCGAAAACATATTAACTCAACGAGTGTGTACTTCACACTTCCCTAACTCGTATCCAAGCTAAGTATGGAATCTCATTAGTCTCTAGTAAATCGTCATTACCTAAATGGCCGTTGATGACACTAAAATCACCAACATGGACTACATGAAGTTTTTTCAATATTGTAAAATTATGTTTAATGGTTTAATTTTTTTCAAAAAGGATATTGTTAGAGGTACCTTAATAAGTTAGTGACACATCCTTTAAGTCATTTTTATCAGTCTATGAAAAGAAAAAATACAGATTTTTACCGTTTTCTATTTCGTATTTTGATACTTTTGACGCATAAATTTTATATTTTTTGTTTCGTACGTTCAATATTGTAGTTTTATAATAAAACTAAATTATAAGAAAAAAAAACACAGATTTTTACAAAGGGTGCTATTATCCATTTAAAAGGGTATATATAACCTAAGCCTAAATACATTCGTGTCTTTTTTTTTTGTGTTACTATATAGTAAATTATTTTATTAGTTAACAAGTACATCACATCTCAAAATATCTTCAACTCAATGAACTAGAACCTGGAAACCATCAGGGTCGATTTGGTTCTTTTCGATTATTGGTTTCGATCCGGTTCTTTGATTCCTTTGTTCATCCCTATAAGGGAGTATGAAACGTGTAAATTACATAGTAAACAATATACATAGAGATGTAATGTAAGTAGAAATGAAAAAGGGGATCAACTTCAATTCTTACAATACCAATGCCAACCACTAGAAAGGAAAAAGAAACTGCATCACGCTTTACGGTATATTCAAAGGACATGAGACATAGAAGCTGTCGTAATCATTTTTACAATGGTGTTTGTTGGATTATGGTAGTTGGATTATCACTAATACGATTAGAAATGTGTGAGCCTATTGGGGGCACACATGTTAAGACACGAAGAGTACGTTTATTATATATTTAATATATGTAACTCGTTTATATTTATTAAATATATAATATGTTTCACAAAATATATTTAAACGGTCGTTAGTTTCCGTTGGACGCTTAACTAACTTTATATATCCGTTAAATAAATAAATAAATAAATAATTATTTATTTTTCACCTAGTGTAGTTAAATGTACAAATAAAAGTTATTGCCGTTGCTCAAACTTTAGCTTGCATTTCTAAACTCTTTTCCATAAAAGTGATTTATTCCAATGAAGCAAAAATTTTGATTTCTTAGATTTGTTGTTGTCAAAATGGTTTTCATTTAATCTATTTGTTCTTTTTGTTTTTCGCTTTTTTTGTCCCAATAGTTCCTTGGTCTTTGTTTTGTTATTCAATGAGTTTATCCCGAAAAAACAACCCACAACATAATGGCTTCATCTTTGGTCATGGTGCAATTAATCGTGATCACATTCAAATAAACTACATATCATACGTTAACTATTTGTAAGTTTTGGTGTCAAAGTTAGGTGTGCATATTGGAGATGAATCAAATTTGGTGCAATCATATCCTCAAAAGATGTCTTTGCATCAAATTTTGGTGTATAATTTTGTATACATTGGAAGTGCTTTAATAATATGTTTGACGTAAGGCTTATATGAGCTTATGAGAACTTTAGCTTTTAAAATAAATTAACTTATAATATAATAAAGGTGGAAGATATGGTTGATGGTTTTCTCTCGCTGTATCAACTTCACATCATCAAAAAAACATTTCATTTATAGTTTATCTCACCTTTCTCTGAACTATTGCAACACTTTCTCTATCTTTCGTTATTTTTTTTAATCTTTTTAAAATACTCATAAAACACAAGTATTCACACATAACAACCAATAAATAACACACTCTCTCTCACCTAAACACTTTTTCTCTCTCTTAAATGATTCGGGACTCAAATCCTGCAAGAGGATATTTTTTGGATTTTTCCCGAACTTTCCCGCGGTGAGTGAGGAAGAGATTTTGTTTTGCCGCTCATTTCTTTTTGGTGTTTTCTGTGGTGCACCCTGCACACTAAGACTAAGAGTAATCCGACCAAACAATGTAACCGTCACTTTCACTTTCTCTCTCTTAGACCAAAGAGTAACCAAACCTCCGTAATCCGACCGGAGATAGAAATCATTGAACCCTAGTTTTGCGAGCCAAAGTGATAAATATCAATACTTACCAAACATCCCATGATCTTAAATAATAAAAAAATCACAACAAACAAATCAAGTCCATTCCCATTTGGTCAAATCCATACTCCTCTCCTTCTTTTATATATATCTACACTTTTCGTGATCATTTCATCTTCCTTATATATATAGACTCATAATTCAAGTTATTATTGTGTGCACATAATAATAATCATGGGTGAAGTAATAGTGACAATGGAAGTGGGTACAGATGGTGTTGCTTTGATCACCATTTCTAACCCTCCTGTTAATGCTTTAGCTGTTCCAAGTATGCTTCCCCTCTTTTTATATGGCTTTTGCTTAGATTTTAGCAAAATTGGTCCACAATATATGCACCTATTTTATATATAAATCTCCAATTGGGTATTTTGCTTTTTGAATCTTAATATAGCTTCTTCTGAGTTTGATTTAAATTTCATAAAATTTCCTGGGTTTTGTAAGAGTATGAAATCTTTTAGCAAACTTGGGTTAAAT
Source organism: Tanacetum coccineum (assembly GCA_026074375.1). Taxonomy (NCBI): domain Eukaryota; kingdom Viridiplantae; phylum Streptophyta; class Magnoliopsida; order Asterales; family Asteraceae; genus Tanacetum; species Tanacetum coccineum. The sequence continues at coordinate 23,989 of BQNB010033012.1, read as the reverse complement.
CTTGATTTCTGTTAATTTTCTTGATTTTTTGGCTCTTTTAATTGGGTTTTAATTAAAATTTAGTTTAGTTTATGGGTTTTTGTTGATATTGTTTTTTTTAGCTCAATAGGGCTAAATCTTGAAAAAAAATTATTGGTCCAAGTATGCACCTTTTTCATAAATCTCAATTGGGTTTTTGTTAAATTTTAATTTGATATATGGGTTTTTGTAAAAATTGCATCTTGATTTCAGTTGGGTAAAATCTTGAATTTTTGTGTTTCTTTGTATGCTAGTCCTTTAGCTCAATTGGGTTATTCTAAATTCTGTAAATTATGGTTTTTGCAAAAGTTGTTTCTTTAGTTCACTTAAGTATAATTTTGTGGTTTTGTATAGATTTTTGTTGATGTGATTTGTGTTTTTTGTTGTTGTTAAGTTCTTGCTGGATTAAAGGAAACGTATTGCAATAGAAGCCTGTGAGGAGGGATGATGTAAAAGCTATCGTTTTGGACTGGTACTATTCTTGAATCTATGTTTATAGTTACATTCGAATAGAATTGTCTTATTTTGTTTGTGACTAAAGGTATGTTTGGTCAAAACCTTACAAAGAAAGTGATTCTTTAACTTTAGTCAAGAAGTTAAAAAATTCTCTTTGTTTCTTAAGCAAATGTCAAACCAATATAAGAGGATACCAAGAAGATCCATTAATTTGGAAAAAATGCACATTGAAAATTTTTTGGATCTATGTAAAATTATGTTAATGACTTCCATCACTTAAATTTGAATTGTGTTAACTACTGTGAAGGCAAGAATAGGTCCACAATTTTCTGTGGATTTAAACATCACGTTTTTCCAGAAAGTTCACAAGACTGGTAATTAATTCATTGATATCATCTTTGCACAGCAAGCAATCTTGTTTATTCCTCGTATCATTTGATAAATTTTTAACAATTGTCATGGCAGGAGACATATCTGTCCTACCTGATGTATCTGTTGCCCTCGTGACTAACACACTCGAAGGTTGTGTTTTAACTTTAGCTTATAATTTGTGAATTATTAGTTTTTCATGTTAAGGTCTTGGGTTCTTGACACCTTTTTTCCCGGTTTTCTTTTTGGTACACTTAGATTGCAAGAAACCTATTGTTGCTGCTGTACAAGGTCTTGCACTTGGGGGTGGCCTAGAAGTTGCAATGGTTTGTAGTTTTAAAGCTTAAGTTTTTTTCTTTCACAAAGTTATTTAGAAAAAAATAAAAACTTACTTTTCTGTTTTATGCAGGGATGCCACGCCCGTATTGCAGCTCCGAAAACTCAACTTGGCTTGCCTGAATTATCTCTTGGAGTCATGCCAGGCTTTGGAGGTACGCATACGTTTTGGAACTGATTATGTAATGTTTGGATGAACATATTCTGCTTCTTATTATCAGATTTATTTAGTTGGATAATCAGGTTTATACCAGCTGTAACAAAATTGATTATATGAAATTACTTACTTACCCTTCTTGTAAATTATTTTGATGGACTTCGATATTCTTTTTGCAACTGTGACCTCATTCAAATGTCTTAAGTTTTTTGAAGCACATCTAAACAATATTCGTCAGAAATGGGATTATTAAAGAAATTTATTTATTTGATTATCCAAATTACACATCCAAACACAGCATTATATGATTTCATAAATGAAGTTTACTAAATTATGAACTATGGTTCTGAAGGCACTCAGAGACTTCCTAGGCTTTTGGGGTTGTCAAAGGCAATCGACATGATGTTGGTGAGCTCCTCTAATCTCAAATATTTGTTAATCTTCATAAACTTTCTAAGCTTGATTGATATTGATATAAATATCTCATTTGTAGACGTCTAAACCGATACTTTCCGAGGAAGGGTTGAAGCTAGGTCTTGTCGATGCTATTGTCCCTCCTCAAGATTTACTGAGAGTATCTAGACAATGGGCATTAGACATAGCAGAGGCACGTAAACCATGGATCCGCTCTCTTCATCGGACAGACAAGATTGGTTCCCTTGCTGAAGCACGTGAAATAATAAAAAATGCTAGACAATTAGTCAAACGGACTGCTCCTAACATGCCACAGCATCAAGCTTGTCTTGATGTGATTGAGGAAGGCATTGTTCACGGAGGATACGCTGGCGTTTTGAAGGTATATTGACTTCATCTCTTATTGAACGTGTGTTGTAAAAAAATCGGTTTACAATAATCAGTTTCTAGTGTTTGAATAATTTACTTTTGCATATGATTTATTAGCGGTCAAATAATCATCATCTGAGGATAACTAAAACTTATATATACTCATATATATCTACGGTATTCTTTGATACTTAAAATTTGTAATCCAAGGTCCAAACACGTTCCTTGTAGCACATTTGATTTAAGTGATTATCTGATTATGATTATTCAGTCACATAATCGCTTTCAAATTGAACAACCTAACACCCTTGAAAATGTGTTTGTGTTACAAAGCTAAAGATGTAATGTTTTGTTCCTCAGGAGGTTAAGGTGTTTAACGAGCTTGTTGTTTCAGACACATCAAAAGGTCTTGTTCATATATTCTTTGCACAACGTACAATCTCAAAGGTACAATAATTAATAAAATATACAGAAAATTTATATTATATTCTCAAGTGTTGGAATTTTTGCAATTTTAACTTGGTTTTCTTCAACAGGTACCCAAAGTTACCGATGTTGGTCTCAAGCCAAGGGCTGTCAAGAAAGTAGCTGTGATTGGTGGAGGCCTAATGGGCTCAGGAATAGCCACAGCTCTTATCCTCGGCAACATAAACGTTGTTCTTAAGGAAGTCAACTCTGACTATCTTCAGAAGGGAATAAAGACGATAGAAGGTATTAATCATTAATTCTATTTAAATAAATTTTTGTAGTTGCTTTATAATTAGGGGGTGACATTTATCTTTTTACTGAAACGGACCAATTCAGGCTGTGATTTTCTCTGACGTGTCAAATAGGTATATCTTAATCACAGCATCTACGTAATCGGGTCAAAAAGGTCAAAAAAGTTGAATGTAGCCAAATTTTATTTTTAATGCATAAAACGCCCTGAATCACTAAAGTCAAGATTATTAATGTAGTTTTAAAATCAAATTTGACACACTGGATATTATAATTTAATGATGATATTCACGGACAAAATTTTGTTTCCGGTCAACTAGACCCAACCATTAACATGCACCAAAAGTACATTTTTCTTACACGAACGCATGTTGACCCGTTGAATTTACGACTTCTAATGCCACTTATTCATGTTACAGAATAGATTTCTATAGTTATGACACTTACTGTGATACTTTGTTTAATAAGGGAATGTTCGAGGTTTGGCCGCAAGGAAAAGGTTAGGACAGGCCCAAGCTGAAAAAGCCTTGTCGATGGTAAAAGGGGTATTAGACTACTCAGAATTCAGAGATGTGGATATGGTTATAGAGGTAGTTCTTGTTAAATTCTCTTCTACTAATTGTTATACGTTCTACTAACATAATAATATATTTTAAAGTCATTATTTGCTTGATCGGATTGCAGGCGGTTATTGAGAATGTGCCATTGAAGCAAAAGATCTTTAGTGAGATCGAGAACGCGTGTCCACCTCATTGCATTTTGGCAACCAACACATCTACCATCGACCTGAATTTAATTGGAGAGAAAATAAAATCTCAAGATCGAGTTGTGGGGGCCCATTTCTTCAGGTTACACCACACTATCCGTTAAAACTTATCTTTTAACTTTTTCATTTTGTAAGTATCGAACTAAAATATTTATCTTGTTGTAAAAATGTGTACAGCCCGGCTCACGTGATGCCTCTACTTGAGATAGTCCGAACAGAAAAGACTTCTGCACAAGTGATCCTAGACCTTATGACCGTTGGGAAGATAATAAAAAAATCTCCCGTCGTTGTGGGAAATTGTACTGGCTTCGCAGTAAACCGCACCTTCTTCCCATACACTCAGGGCGCCCATATTTTGCTTCATTTAGGTGTGGATTTGTTTAGAATTGACAGATTGATCAGCAGCTTTGGTCTCCCCATGGGACCCTTCCAGTAAGTAACTTAGTTCTTCACCTCAAAGACTTTAAACGTCAAACTGCCTCATGTTTAACTTCAAAAATTGACGGCAAGTTACTAATATATTGTTCGTTAGTTTGATCACCAACTTTTTGCATATTTGAACCTTGAAACCATTATCTTGACCTTGAAACTCTCTGTGATTGTAGGCTACAAGATCTAGCTGGATATGGTGTAGCTGTTGCTGTACTTAAAGAATTCGGCAATGCTTTTCCTGACCGTACATTCCGCTCTCCAATAGTTGATCTTCTGATTAAAAGTGGACGAAATGGTAATTTCTTTAACGCGCTATATATAGTTTCACTTGTTATGAACTTATGATCTTGAAAGCAATGCTCTTTTGTTAACGCGAGACTGTTGTTTCAGGTAAAAATAATGGAAAAGGATATTACCTTTATGAGAAGGGCAGTAAGCCAAAACCCGACCCCCAAGTGTTCCCCATCATTGAGGAAGCTAAAAGGCAAGTCAACATTATGCCGGGAGGAAAGGTACTTTATTTTTCCATTCAATAATACATTATTCATTTATAACTTGCACTATCTTCTTCCACTTTTGGTCCTTAAGTATGTAATAAATCTTCCTTTTGGTACGCAAAAGTGAAAACAAACGAATGGGACCATTTCTGTTATCCCAAAATTCTTTTTAGAAAATGGACTAAAAGGTTTGCGGGTGAATCCAATTACACCCGTTACCTTATCCCGACCCGCCCGTCTTGCCACTAAAAGTCAAATGACCTAAACGCATAACACCAACTTGTAATTAACGTGTTTCCTGAAACATGATTGGCAGCCTATATCCATTACAGACAAAGAAATAGTGGAGATGATTTTGTTCCCAGTTGTGAATGAGGCTTGTCGTGTTATTGAGGAAGGCGTTGTGGTTCGGGCATCTGATCTTGATGTTGCATCTGTCCTTGGGATGAGTTTTCCTTCTTACCGGTTAGTATTTCTTATATCCAACATGTTTTCTTCTTGTCTCGAGGACACACAATGATAAGCATCTTGTTTTTTTCTTATTGCAGTGGCGGTATTGTATTTTGGGGAGACTTGGTTGGGGCTAAACACATCTATGAAAGTTTGAAGAAATGGTCTGAAAAATACAGCAACTTCTACAAACCATCGAGATTTCTAGAAGAAAGAGCGAGAAACGGGGTCCCACTGGTGAGAAGACAACTCTCACCCTTTATACTCGCTTTTCTTTGTTGGATATTTCCCTGAGTAAATGATTCTGATATACTTATTGGTTTTGCAGAGTGCTCCGTTATCAACATCTACAAGTTCAAGGTCTCGTATGTAGGCGATGATGGTGATACATCACTACTTTGTGAAATAAGAATAGTATCCGTTGTTGAAATAAGTTTGTCAAACATATCTGGCGGCTAAGTTTGTTATTTCTCGGATATGTTTCCCGGATTTTTAGTTAAAGACCTCCAAAATGGAGTTTTATATGTTTGGCGTTATCATTGTTCTAAGAAGCAGGTTTTCGTTTGCTGTTATACCGACTTGCTATATTCCAAGAAGCGAAGTACATATTGTACAAAACTCACAATTAAAACAAAACCAGGATCCGCTTAAAACCTGAAACTCGATACAAAACATTATGTGTACTTCTCAGCTAGAGGTTATTTATAGTCATAGACAAACTGTTATTGTTTTTCCAACTACTTTCGTTTTACTTTGGACCGCCTTACAGAAGATTGGGAGAAACTGGGGGTGGCAATCGAGTTTTGTTTGGCTTGACCTATTCAGGTTCACGAGTAGACGTGTTGGTATAACTTTTACTCAAACGCGGCCCGTTTATTAATCGTGTCAAGAAACTCAACCCTCACCCGGACCCGTATAACACGTGTAACCAGTTTGTGACTTATTTAACTTGTTTAAGTAATAGGTCAAGGTTCGCAAGTTGACGTGTTGGTATAACTTCTACTAAGGTTATAAATAGCGTAAGGCGTGGCGTGACGGCATGACTAAGTCTTAAGCCTCAGTGGCTAAGGCGAAGCTTTTGCGTTTTTAAAGCGTGACTTAAGACGGCACAAAATATGAAAATATTAGTAATATATTTATATCATATTTTATATATATTGAGTTTACAAAAAGCGTTATATATAATGAATAAAGTTAAAAAAAAACTATCATTACATGTAATATTCTTCATTTAAAAAATATTAATAATTTCGGAGTTGAATCCAAAAACTCGTCACGCCTCACACCTTAGCACACCTTATCGCGCATTTTCACGCCTCATCTCACACCACGCTTAGAGCCGACGCCTTTGTCTATTTAGTAGCGTGGAGTACACCTCGCGCCTTGGCGACGACTTAGTGCCACCATGGGACGCCTTTTAGAGCACCGTTTCTACCCAAACGCGGCCCGTTTATTAATCGTGTCAAGAAACTTAACCCTAACCCGGACCTGTATAACATGTGTAACCCGTTTGTGACTCATTTAACTTGTTTAAGTAATATGTCAAGGTTCCCGAGTTGATGTGTTGGTATAACTTCTACCCAAACGCGGCCTATTTATTAATCGTGTCAAAAAACTTAACCCCAACCCGGACCTGTATAACATGTGTAATCCGTTGCGACTCATTTAACATGTTTAAGTAAATAGGTCAAGCGGTGAATAATGTTCATGATTTTTCGATTCAGTAGTTTAAATTCAAAAATGATATAATGATTTAAGGAAATGATAATATAAATTATACAACAAATGCAAGAATATTCAAGTTGTAATCGTAATTTAATGTCATATTAAGCGCATAACAAAAGAAGCCTAAATTAAAATTTAACATAAAATTTAAGTTATATATATTTTTTTGAAGGTTTATATACTTAAACAAGTTTACGAGAATGTTTAATATTTACTCAACCTAAACACAACCCGTTCATTAAACGGGTTAGACGAGTTGACATGCTTTGACCAAAACTTGTTTATCCTCAACCCGAACCTGCTTAACTTTGTGTATGTTAGTTATCGTGCCGTGTCGTCACCCCTAGAAGAAACAAGGCCGTAGGAGCGGTTTAAATTACCTAGAAGCTTGGAGGTGCTTAGGAGACGAGGGTGTAATCTGGCTAACTGGTCTTTTCACAAGCGTGAAGATGCCAGATGACTGAAGACTCGATAACGCCATCCTCATTTTCAAGAACAAAGGCGATGTGCAAGTATGCAACAACTATAAGGGTATCAAGCTTCTTTGTCACACCATGAAGCTTTAGGGAGAGTGATCGATAGAAGGCTGTGAAGGGAGACAAGGGTGCTTGAGAGCTGATGTGTCTCGCGACTACTAGTTTTAAATTTATAACACGAATTACCGGATAAAGCTAAGAACACACGGGAAAGTATGACTCTTTCGTATGTAGTTAGTTTTGTGTGGTAAGCCGAGGCCGTTCACTAAGATTTTGGTATTTTTGGTTGTGAAGAATCTATGTAACAATAAGCTATATGAAATTGGTAAAGAGGATGTCACAAGCCTAAATACCATATAAGCAACTAATAACACGAAAATGATGATTATGCGTATTCAATAAGTAAAAGACAACATTTGTTTGGATTAGTTCATAATACTGATTGTTCATATGAAGATGGTTTTGACAAATCGATTACAAGTTAAGAATATGATGGTTACAAATTCCAAATCAACCAATTCATGGTTACGTTTATTTAATAAGTTTGATTTGCGGTTTGTTTAACAAACTTGTTAACAATCACACTCAAGTCTCTTTGCATAATCAAGCCACTAAAGAAATGGTCAATATAATAGATAATTATCAATAGACAAAATGATTATAACTAGTTGTTTGATGAAAACCCTTTCGACCTATGACATCACCAACAACTAACCAAGCATGATAAGCAATTGCTACAAAACTCAAGCACAAGTAGATCTCAAACATAACATGGAATTGATCAAAACCATAATCAAACACAAACAATCCTCATATCATAACATAATCCAAACAAGTGTATAAATGACTACTCCATGATTATTTCAACAAAAACCAAAGTTTCAACAATCATATCATTCATAAACATTCTGGAAATATAATAGTAAATTACCAAAGTATGATTACAATTGGTAATGGAAGGATTTAGAGCAACCTTTAAGCCTCCAATCGACTATACGCTTCGTACCAAGCCAGAAAACGACCCGTAACACCTTCTTTGATGTGTTTGAGCCTTCTTCTGAATTTGGCAGAAGTTGTGTGATCTTTTGGGAGAGATTTTTGGTGGTGGGGAAATTGTCCTTAGGGTGTAAGGAGAAATGTTGGTAATGTAGAGAAGAGAGAATGAAGATTTGATGATGAAAAATATTCCCCCCCGCCATGAGACTCCTTTATATATATTGGTGGTGTAGAGAAGAGAGAATGATGATTTGATGATGAAAAACAATGTCCAAGGGTCCTATTTATACTAGTGCCAAGCCCTTGGGGTATTAAATGTTTTCTTGGGGCCAAAGGGTTGTAAAATGCCAGGGATTGGAGTCTAGATCCTTCTTGATCGTTCCCAAGTGAGTTGGCATCAAAACAAGCATTAAAAATTTACTTGGAGAGGTCAGCGACAACGAGCCGGGCGACTAGACGAAATCGTGGGTCTTGGTTGGAGGAGACGACCAACTGAATGCCCCTGTCGGGCGGCTCGTTGAAATTTAGCATACACTTTTTCTTTTTTCTTTGTTTAAGCTTCTCGATTACGTGGTATTTGACCGTGAGTCTTTATACTTGAACATAACTTCATTTAAAAGCTTTATCTTGGTCCTTAAAAGCTTGTATGGTTGACTCTTTTGCTCATGAAAAGCTTCCCGAACTTGGTCTTTATGAGGGATTCTTCGTACATGTATAAAACTTTGTTTTTACTTCTTTTTTCGTTCTTTTTTCGTTCTTTTTCCTTGTTTTCCTGTACTTGGCTACAAATAGACTTGGAAACACACTTTGGTACAATTAAGTAACAAAAACATATATAAATAGTCAAATAACTTATACAAAAGTACGGATAACGCTACTAAAAACATACTCAATTTGAGCGTTATCAAATTTCCTCGAACTTAAACTTTGTTTGCCCTCAAGCAAATCTAGGAAAAGAAATAAAATAGAAAATACCTAAATGACAAAATAAGAAAAAAAAGTTTTTTTTAAAAAAAAACTAAAGTTTTTGAAAATGTTAATTTTTTAATGTTTTTTTATAAATAAGCGCAAAAGGCACAACCCCCCCCCCCCCAACTTAAGGGTTTGCTTGTCCTCAAGCAAATTAAAGAAAAATAAAATCCACATGGTGCACAAAAATGATCAGAAAAATGCGATGCAAATCTGTCAAGTACGAGTACGAGATACGATTCATCGTTTTAAGCTTTTGGTGAAAAACTGAGATGTTTGACAATACCCAAAGATTTTCTTGCTTGATTAACATTTCTAAGCACCTCACGAAAAAGGAATAAAGTATAATTCACTCAACACTCATTTATTTAGGTGGTGGAGTATATAAGAGAAATCACACTCATAGCTCAGTCGTGACCAAATGTATTACCATAGGCTTGTACAAGAAACAAAACTCCACCGACGTAACGTAAGTACCAAGTGTAAACATCTAAAGAAGACTTTATTCAGGTTGTAACGTTAGGCTTCGTGTTATTTAAGGGTATGAATAAGGCATGGGAAAATTTTATGAGTGAGTGAATTACGAGAACATATAAGTCAAAAGTCTAATACCCAATGTTGCTAGTTACCAAACAAACCGCAATCCCGTAAATGATTATAGCTACAAACTTTCTTCTTCACATATCGATCACCATACATAAATATATCATGTCTTAGCACATTGGTTAATCGATATCTCAACATACTTCGATCATTCATCTTCATAAATAATGCACATTGGCTATAATTGTCATCACTTTTTTTTGATGACTTATTCTTTTTTTTTCTTTTTCCATTTCTTCTTTTTTTTTCACTTTTTTTCTTTTTTTACATCACATCACAACTCCCTCACACTTCGCATAAGCACACACCACAAAAATACAAAACATAAAGGTGATCAATCTTCATCTTTGTCGGAATGGCACATACAAACGCCGAAGTGTGACATACCTATCAATCATAAAAAACAATCCAACATACCAAGTAACTAGCAACCCACCGTTTAGACTTTGACAAGGGGTTAGGCTAAGGTTTAAAGTTACATATTATTTTTGTTTTTGCTTTTTTAGTGGATGTAACAAAAACAAAAAGATTGGCTCAAAGGGTGAACTAAGGGTATCTAGCACTAAAAGTGAGTGCTAACAATTGGGTTAATATAGGTAGTTAGCTAATCAGTGTAACTAGCTAAAAATAAATATGAAAATGGAAAAGGCTATTTTGGTTAAATCCTAAGGTTGCCTCTTTGTCACACATATACACTTATATCACACGAATGTGATCTCACTGCGGTCTGGTAATGATCTACAAGTACAAGTTCTAGAATAAATAAAATCACCGACACACTCGTAGCAAAAAGATCCAAGCATAAAAGATGTATGCTATATATGAAATAGACTAAAATCCTCACAATTTATTGAAAAGGGCTATAATATGTGCTAGCAAATGTTATCGATCTCAGAATGGGTTGCAATATTAACCGGGATACATTTCGAATTTTTCAAAGTTACAGTATTTCACCAGTGGATGGATCTAGTTATTCTAACATATTATTCTAAAAGCATGAAAACAACTAGATCACGAGGGGCAAACAAGTCAACACAGATTTTAAATTGAAATATTAAAACCGTTTCGTTTCCTCTATTTACCTCCCCTACACTTAAGTTTTGTACTATCGTCAATGTGAAAAATAAACTTAAAAGTATGTAAAAATAGGGAAAATAAATAATAGTTTAAGAGAAACGAAATTCCCCGGGAAAAGTATTCGCGATCGAACTCCATATGATAAATGCTACGCAAATGTCGATTCTGCCTCCAAGCATCCTCCTCCACTACCTATTGCATTTATTCAAACAAAAACAAAACAAAACACAAGATGCAAATAGTAATATATTAAACACTACGACCATGTAACACCCCCACACTTAAGATTTTCCAAGTTTGAAAAACAACTTTTGTAAAGGGTGTACATATCTATTTAAAACAGAAATTAAAACAAACAAACAATTAAAAGAGACTCGGGTTGCCTTCCGAGAAGCGCTTAATTTATTTCTGAGTCGTTAGCTAGACTCTTCCCCAAGATTAGGATTCTTTGATGATACAGTTCAAATGGAGAATTTTAGTCGGATGCCATTGATAGTGATATACTTCTTCTTTGTGAGGAACCATTTTGTCATTAAGCTTCCATTCTTTGTTGGACTTTAGCAGTCCCATGTCATCTTTCTTAATTTCCTTCTTTGTCATCCTTCCATTTCCAATGCCATCAATTGCTTTTAACTCCTTATCACCAACATTATTCATCGATACATCATCTGCAAACTTCTTCGTATTTGTATATGGGATATGCACAGTGCCATCATTAAGAAAAGGAGATACGGTTGGTGAGTTAGAATTGATTGGTTTCGGGTTTGGCATGATTGGAATAGGTTGAGTCTCATTCTCCTCGATAGCTTTGACATCACCCTTATCATTCTTGTTTCGAATTGAGGGTGGTTTGTAGACAAATTCATGTCTCGGTTTGATGTTTGTGATATGAGGAAGGGATTTGGTAGGCTGGATTTTCTTAAGATACTCAAGTTGACTCTCTAAGTTCTTGATATTGCTTGTCGGTTCCTTAATCCTTGATTGATTTTACGGTCCAATTCAACCACCTGGTTCTTCATTCGTTCATTAGCTTCCGTTTGCCTAGTCATCCATTCTCTCATCATCTCCTCCGTTGAGGCTTCGGGTGTTTTGAAATATTGTGATGGATGTGACATTCTATTGAGGTTTAAGTTACGGTTTTGATATGAGTAAAAATTTCTGGAATTTCGGTTCCTAAAAAGCCAGATATTGCTTACCTTATGATGAGGTGTCATTTTATACACTATTTCAGGGTCATTTAACCCCTTAAATCATGCAATAAGCTGCGGTAATGGGCTTTTTAGGCCCAACATGAGCCCGTTAAGGGTTTTTACATATCTAGACTTATTCAAACAAGGTCCTTTAGCACAATTAACTTCTAATAAGCCCTAACTTACTATGTTAGCACACTAATAAGCCGTCAAAGCTTATTAGGCTGTTGGCCTGCCATTGGGCCTCGCTAGTGGGCCGGCGAGCCTAACACGACCCGAAAGTGGTCCATTATGCTTACTAGTTGGTTTCTAGGGTCTTTAACCTTTTGTTAGCACATTAAGTACTCGTTAAGCATTACTTAATTATGTTTTAGCATGCTAACGTATTCTACACCCGTCTTAGAGGCGTCTCGTGTCCAACACGTGGCTCATCCAAGCTTCTACTAAGCTGAATGAGCTCGCCGCCTTTTCTAGGGTTTTGGTCATGCATGTCAAAGTTCTAAGCTCGTTCTAGCAAGTTCTTGGCAACCCTAATTCGTATATAATATAGTGTACATTCCCTTTAGCGCAAAACGAATCGCTAAGTTTTTATTTTTACGCGATAAATGAATGTTTTTCTTTCTAAAACATTTCTAAAATATTTTGCCAATCCCCCGACTTATATTTTTACGTATGCATGGTTCATATTCGGCAACCAATTTCATTTACAAGTTCGTGTTTTGTGCCTTATGGCTTTTAAGTTACACCACACAAGTCATACGCATAGAATTAGCATTATGCGAGTACATGGGTTGTGCCATGCTAGGCATGACCCATGTCTAGCTTGAAATAACAAAGCATGTGCGTTCTTATACATATACGACATAAGCTAAGACAATAAAACATATCCTAAAGGACTTACAAGGGTCCTAGCATCTTGTTTGGTGTCGTTAAGGTTGTGATAAAGAAACCCAAATATTTAACCCGCTCCCTTGTTTACACCCGTGACCTCCTTTCCTTCTAAACCCTTATACGCTCAACCCTAGCCTCCTTGGTTACTAGAGCTAACCTAAGTTGCTTGTTTTAAGAGTGGCGTCGAGTTTATAAGCTCTGATACCAATCTGTCACACCCCGCCAAGGCGGAAACGCGAGGCGTAAACAAGAATGGATATCATCACAACACACGGTGTCTCTATAGAGAATACTAAAATGAAAGCTAAAGTAAAGCAAAGACACATTGTGTCATAACAATACCCAAAACCTAACCAAAAATCCAAAAGGCGTCTTTATCGATGAAACGAAAGTTCTCGCCGATAGAAAGACATGCAACAATTATCCAAATTCAATCAATGCAAAAATTCAAGACAAGAAATAAAAATCTTCATGACATCCTATGGTCTCTTACTAGCCACTTCTTTCAATCTTATTTCCATCATGCTCACCTGAAAATGATGCTTAAAACGTCAACACAACGGTTGGTGAGAGTCATAGGTTTAAGACTCACATTATAACTTTTTCAAAACCAATTACTGCGATTATCAAAACATTATAGGACAATTTCGCTAACATGCAATGCACATACTGGGTAGGAACGTTACCCCCGATCCATTACAACAACTGGGTAGGAACGTTACCCCCGATCCATATGTCACTTACGCACCTAAAAGTCTACCAGCTGGAACTTATACTTAGGCCTGGACCACACATCAGTGAGTATTATTTCAACCCTTCAGTTGGTTTGAATTGAGTAGTAAAGACCACTCCCAACCGAACTAACCACAAATTCCACTCCAATTGATCACTAAGCCATGGAGCGTGCCACAAATTCCACTCCAATTGATCACTAAGCCATGGAGCGTGCCACAAATCAGTAGGTATTATTTCAACCCTTCAGTTGGTTTGAGTTGAGTAGTAAAGACCACTCCCAACCGAACAAATCACAAAGCAATCACACGTAGCAAATAATCACAGTAATTAAAACAGTTTAACACATAGCATCATTTTCACCCCAATAAAACACAAGAAAAATGGGCTATGAAACTCACCTGAAGCTTAGCTTCCAAAAAGATCCAATCAAAACTTCACAAAATCTCACGAACAATCTAAACAATTAAACACATTATTAGCTACCATCAATTAGGCATTCAACCCAATATGATGTAACTTCAACTATGATGGATACCTAGGCTATCTATCATAGTCCTATAATCATTTAAAACCTTTACCCATTCTTACATATTTCATTTATACTTAAATGTCACTCTTTAAACTTTCTAATTTTAAGCAGAATTTTACTATCACTTGCGTGCCCTAAACGCACTATTTAAACACTCCCATAATTCAAACCAAAATTCACCATGCTACATATATGTCATATGAACCTCTCATAGCTCTCCCAAAGTCACTACCCTTTTATAAATACCCCTTAGAAATTCATTAATCCAAAGTGTTTAAAATTCATCCAGAATCTGACCTTCTAAAAGTATGGCATTAATTACCCAACTTAGACCCCACTATGACCTTAGCCAAAATTCAGAGGTCACACACAATATATGAACTAACTTCCACGTGACTTAGAGCCTCTAACTCAGTGTCTAAGTATTTTTAGAAAAATCAAAACCAAAACTGAAATTCGTCACTGTTTTACACACTGATTTTTTAATGACCATTTGACTCAACTACTGTAGAATTGATAAGTCTAATTCAATTTTTAAATAGGGTTTTCACTTCACACAACTTGACCTAAATCTGACCTAAAAACTCAGCCTTGACAACGAATATTGTTTGAATTATTTAAATACCTTCCACTCACTTTTAATTCATGAAACCTATGAGGTTTGAAAGTAGACTCTCTGTAGATAATTTTAGGCTTTTGAAAATCATTAAAAGCTTTCCGTATGATCAAGTTATGACCCTCGCAAGTTGACCCTTCAAAACTGCCAACTATTTAACTCCGAATTTACTAATCCTAAAACCCTAATTGCACATGATTAACTTCATTAATGATATAAAAAAAACGATTTTAAAAGATTAAAAACCTAAATTTACAGATTTTACATGAACCCTAATTTATAAAACTAAATTTAAACCCTAATCCATCATAACTAAGTTACTAGAATTAAAAACAAACTATAATTAAAAGATCGGATCGTACCTTAAGATTAAACCAAGAAAAATTTCGTTTCTCTCTTCCCTCTCCTTAAGGCCGGTCGAACTCAAGTATGGGGAGGGTTAGGGATTTTAATCTTGTATATATAGGCATCTAGGTAGAATCCTAAACTAACTCTAACTAGTTATTAGATTAGGATTAGTATTTTAATTCTTTTTCTTTTCTTTTTTTTTTCCTTTTTTTTTCCAAAATCCGGATTTTACTATTCATGCCAAAAAAAAATATTTTTTTTTCTTTTCTTTTATTAATTAATTAATTATCTTTATACCTTAAGTTTTATAAAAACCTAAGCTAATTTGTTAAACCATTTTACTTGAAAACTACTTTCTAAAAATAACTTTTCATTTTCAAATTTACTTTCTAAAAATAGAAAGTCTTCCAAAAACTCTCATATTTTAACAAACTTATTTCTTTCACAAATGACACACTTCTCATTTTAATCCATCACCTAAATACCCACATATTAACCAAAACAATTCTCTCAAAATACCCAATCAATTCCATCATCACTATAAGTGACTAAAATGAAATTTCTCCATCAAATAACTCATTTCCCCTAACTTAACCTCTAAAACCTAAACTTATCATTAATTACTAACACAAAAATACGTATACGTATAAATACTTACACATTTAACACAAAACGCTAAAACCTCAATAATCATTTCCTTGTCACTCAAAAGTGAAGGAAATGAACTCAACAAATTTCACCATCAATCCAATCTCATTGAGATGATCACTCTCAATAAATTGATTACCAATACCTCCTAAACACATATGAACACACATAAACTCATAGAATCAAATAAACCATACATTGCAACAGACACATAAGTCAATCACTAACGGTTTGACTAACCTGCTCAAGTCATGGTTGTTACATTATCCCCACCTTGAGAAAATCTCGTCCCGAGATTTAACTACTCGAGGCATTAACACTATCGACAAACAACTGAGGACACTTAGACCTCATTTGATCCTTGCGTTCCCAAGTAAACTCAGGACCACGCTTCGAATCCCAATGAACTTTCACTAATGCTATCATACTATGCTTTTACTCATGATTACTCGGTCCATAACATCAACGGTTCCTTGACAAAACAAAGAGTCTTGTCAACCTTAATCTCATCCAACTTCTATAATCCGAATCCAACTGCTAATGACTTTGCTTACCCCCACAAGGGTGCAATTAGCAACACAACAACTCAACACGAAAAGAAACATCCGACTACCTGAACCTCGCCCGTCATCAAGGAAACTCGTTAAAAACCTTAAGTTGTGTAACAACGTCATTTACAACCCGGTCTCGCAACTCATCAAACAAGAACTGTCTTGAAACCAAGTTATAAGTTGTTACAAAGCCCAACGTTTTTAAAGAATCGGCTCGACTTCGAGTTTATTCATAAAATAACTTTAATCCAAAATCACAAACACATCTAAGGGCATACTAAGGTCTACAAGAAACCTTACGTACCAAACTTCAATTAAAACTCCCAATGATTCCTTGCTCAACGAACAAGTGTGGATACTCAGTTTACCTGAAGTCTTAAATACTTCCCTTCGAGTCCAATCGAATCTTAACTCAATGAACATTAATTTCTACTAGTTCTTTAGCAAAACCAAAGTTTCGCCTACTTTAATTACCTCTAAAGGCACATGCAAACTCGCATTTACCAAATACTTCAAATTTTGACACGTGAAACGTGTCATGCAGTGTCATGCACACTCCTCAACTCTTTTAGGTAATCTTAACCGCTAATCCTTTCAAAAATCCCAAATGGACCTACTTACCTCGGTATCAACTTACCATACTTTTCGAAACATCATACACCCTTCAAACTGAACACTCTAGGTAACACTCAATTACCAGCCTCAAGTCTAACGGTTAAACCTTATACTAGCATAATCCTTGAATCAAATTCAGTCCATTCAATCTCGCTGTCTCTAGTTTCTGCCCATGAAACAGTAACCTACATTCCTTTCCACACAATGCTCCAAGTGAAGCACATCTCATACCCGAATGATAATCCCCACCTTAGGGACAAACTCATCTCACGAAAAGGTAAGTATCCCAACTACCTCTAACATCCACAATACACGTCCTAAGCATAGCTAGAAATGGGGTGACTTAGTCAGTCCATTGACTACACCCAAATCGCATTGTATCCACTACTCACACTTGGTAACTTGACAACAATATCCTTAGTTATCCTTTCCCACTTCTACTCGGTAACTCAGGTTGAAGCAACAATCCTAAAGACCCTGAAGACCCATGATACCCAACTGATCCCACTCCGAATACGCCTATGCCACAGGCTTACTACCCCCGAAACGAGTAGGGCGCTAAGCTATATCCTTCTTCATACTCAGCCAAAGGATTAGTTAACTCTAAAAACCACACAACATCGTATCCCCTCCTCACAGATGGCAACTAAATCTCTCATTGTCACTACTACGCCGTCCTTCAATATCCGCCGCTAGACTGCTAGCTATAGCGCCTTACATCTCTCCAATGGAGGTCCACAACACCCCTGTCTAGCCAATATGAACCACCATCTCCATCTCTTATTCACACTACAGTTGGACTACCAAGCCACGTATACAACTTTCTGGTCTGACGCGTAATCTTTGCTTTGGAACAAACTTATCTTATACCTTCCAAACATCCGATTTTCTTCAAACTCCAGCGACCGAACTCGCCCACACATCTATCTCGAACTCATTCTTTGCGCTCTTCATACGTCTTACCTACTCCTACTCCATGCAATATCACAATCTACAAAAAAATTATGAATGGGGGGGGAAACTACCACACACCCGGATAACTACTTACACAAAAACAATTATGATACACAATTTCCCAACCCGCAATAAGTACACAAGAACCCCCACCCAGCCACCCACCACTCATTTTTAATATAAAAATTTATATAATTATAATAATAATGATATATACGATTTTTTGTGATGTTAATATTATAGGATGGGATAATGAGATAAAAGTATGTGGGAGTATTTGAAGGTAATATTGAAATAAAATTTAAGAAAAAAGTAACGGATAATTATTCTTTTGGATTAACAGTATGTTTATATTAGGTCTTTTGACTTTGGGGTCTCTCCCACAGACCCCCCAACCTCATCCCCCTATCATCTACGCAGTAAATAACTATCCCCCACCCGCCAAAACCCGCTCCCGGGTGACCCCCCACACCCCTATCCGGAACCTAAATAGCCCCACCCTAATCCCCGGGATGACATCCCCCCGGTCGCACCTCACCTGCGTCACTGACTTCTACCGCCCCGCCCCCCCCAATCCCGGTCCTCCTCCCCCCCCCCCGCTCATCCCCCACCCCAATAAAGAAAACAAAAAAATACTAAAAATATAAAATAGAAAAAAAAACTTAGTAAATCTTTCAAGAAGGAAATAAATAAAAAAAACAATATAAAAAACCAAAAACTAAAAAGAAAAAGAAAACAATAATCACAAACAAAAAAGAAACACCTATCAATCAAATAAAGGGAAAGAAGAACAGAAATTATCGAAGACAATACAAATTTTCAAACTATATAAATGAAGATAGAATAAAACCAAACCCCACTAAAACACACCCGCTACACCACTACGAAAAAATCACTACATTTCCCTTATAAATCATCTACCCCCGCCATACATTTTTCCTCTTTTTCAAAACCAGACACACCTGCAACTCGCCCTAAAAAATTGAATTCACTCCAAGAAAAAATAACCCCCAGCACCGAACTACCATCACTACCCCAAACCAAAAAAATAATAGCAACCCCCCCAACATAAACACCCAACCAAAAAAAAAAAAACACCAAGACAAAAAACTAAATACAACAACCAACATCCCAAAAAAAACCCACAAAAAAATCAAAATTACATTAACAAACCAAAACTAAAATCCCCCATACATCCTTTATCCCAAAACCCTTTCACCTAACAAAAACCCCATTTTCTACCACCACCCACCACCCACCCCACTTAGTTTTCAATTACCCCTTTTATTTCTATTTCGTTATTCCTTTGTTATTCCTCTATATTTCTCCCCTTCCCTACATTTCCCTCCCTTCTCTCTATACTTTCTCCACTTTCTTTACTTTTTTCCTTCCTTTTTTCCCTCTTTCTTCTACCTCCATTTCTTTTTTCTTATTATTTTTTTTTATTTTCTTTTTGTCTTTTTTCCTCCTTCCTTTTGTTCTTTTTCCTAATCTCTTTTTTTTTTTCCTCTTATTCTTCTAACTTATTTACCGTTTCTCCTCCTATTTTCCTTTTCTTCCTCTTATCCCATTTCTTATAATTTATCCCTTATATCCCTATTACCTCCTCTTTCCTCTCCCTTTCCCCTTCCCCTCCCTTCTCACAAAAAACACTTTGGTTTTCTTTTCTCCTTATCTTTCTCTCCTTTACTTTTCTTTTCCCTTTTTTCCATTACTTCTTTTTTCCTCCCTCTCCTTCCTTTTCTCCATATAAAACTTTGTTTTCCTTTCTCCCTCCTTTCCTTTTCCTCCCTTCCTCCCCCCCCCCCACCCCCCCTCTTCTCTTGTTTTTTCCTCCCCTTTCTTCTTTTCCCTCCTTTCCTTTTCCCCCCCTCTCTTTTTTTTTCCTACCTCCCCCCTTCCCTCTTCCTTCCTCTTTCTTTTCGCTTGTTTTTTCCCTTCATTCCTCTCTCTCTTTCTTTTTCATCTCTTTTTTATTTTCTTGTTTTTCCTTTTCCTTCTCTCCGTTGCTTCTCACTTTTTTTTCTGTGTTAAGTATTTTTTTTTTCTTTCTGTATCCCCTTGTTCCCTTCCTTCCCTTTTTCCTCCCCTCTCTCCCTTCCCTTTTTTTTTCCCTTCTCCACTCCTTCTCTTTTTTTTCCCCTTACTTTCTTTTTCTTCTTTTCTCCCCTCCCTCCTTTCCTCCCCCATCTCCCTTCCTTCTCCCTCTTTTTCTTCTTTTCCTTTCTTCCTTCTATTTTTTCCTCCCTTTTTTTTCTTTTTTACCCCTCTCCTTTTCCCCTCTTTCTCACCTTCTCTTTTCCTCTCTTCTCCCTTCCTTTTCCTTCTTTTCCCCCCTTTTTCTTCCCTCACCTTTATTTCTTCTTCTTCCCCCCCTTCCCTTTCTTCCCCTTTTTTTTCTTTGTATTTCTTTTCTTTCTTTTTTCCTTCTGTTTTTCTCGCGATTACGCGTTGGCCTCCTATCGTTCTTCCTTCCCCCTTCCTTTCTTCTTTTTTTTCCCCAATTTTTGTCCGAGAAAAAGTAAAAATAAAAAAAAAAAAAAAAAATAAAAAAAAAAAAAAAAATACCCTGTGTAGGTTTTTTTCAATTTTTCACAAGAACCAATTCAATTTCCTTCAAGACATGGAGTACGTCAATAAAAACCCTATCTTTACATCAATTGTATATTTCATCCCCATTCATTTTCAAAACATCATTTTCAAATCAAATCACACATTTCAACAAAAGAAAACATTCAAACAAAAAAAAAAACAAATTTTTCATTCAAAAGACGTCAATAAATCCATAACCCACCAAAAAAACAAAGCATACCACATATCCATTATCCACAATAAACCAAAAACAAACATAGTTCCAAAGGGGAACCAATGGACACCACCACCCCCCACTCCCCCTTCGGCCACCCCCCCATAACACTAAACACAAACAAACAAAACAAAAAAACTAACAAACAACACAAGCAAAACAAAACCAAAAACAAACCAAACACCAGAACACCGACATACAAACAACCAAAAAACCAAACCACCCCCCCGCCCCGCCCGTCCCAAGAAACAACAAAACTTAACAAACACCAATCAAACACAAAAAAACCCAAAACAAACCACACACCCAACGCCAAACAAAAAAAACAAACACAAATAACCCCCCCCACCTCCAAAACAAAACACTACAAACACACAAACCAAAACTTACACCCTGGCCAAACCAAACAAAAACAAACACCAACAAACACCAAACTCCAAACTAACAAAACACCCCAAACAAAAACCCACAACAAACAAACAAACAACACACCAATCACAAACTTCCCAAACACACACACCTAACAATCAAACTAACAAACTAACGACAAACATAACTATAAACTAACCCCCTACTCAACAACGTATATAACATACTTCAACTTTCACATTCACCTACCACAATATATGTATCAATCATCGCCTTTCAACTACTATTACTTTTTCTATGAAATTCTTCTCAGTTCTAACAAACGATCCTACTTCATTTTTCTTATACTATCATAAACTAATTCACACCACATCTCCTAAACACATTCTATTTCAAATCAATACATTACTTTTACTAATCTTCCAATTTCCCTAACCCGTACCGCTCGATCTGTGGAATAAGCTCTCTAAGATACACATCCAAAAGCACCCCGACAAAAAAAAAGATGCACCACCCCCCCCCCATATCCACATCAACAAAAGTCCACAATCATCAGAGACGCGGGACGCGGACCATCGCCACTATGGAACTACTTTTCACATTCTGTAGGAGACAACAAACCACACGATGCTTAGCAAACACACTTGTAAGATTCATGGGAAAAGCATAATGGTGAACTGTCAAAAATGATGAAAGACCACATTGAAGAATGAATATATTATTGCCATCTTGTTGAAAAATGACCCACTTGTTTAGCCTACAATCACTGAGGATGGAGTAACAAGGCTTAAAGTAATATAGTAGACCAGACCCCTCTGACGCCATTCAAAGCAGGATTATGGACATCAAAGAGCAATAAACATCAATTCTATCCAAGAATGGCCTGGATGGGGGCGGGCAACGTGGGGGTACAAGCAGGGGGGGAGTGGTCTGCTCTTGTGAGTCAAAACATCATGTGGCAAAAGAAACGATTAACTTTGAGAGAAGATAATAAACTTTCTTAAACTTTAAACCTCATAACTAAACTATCAAATGCCAAATAAAGGAATGTTGTTTAACAAAATACAATAATGTGAGTGCAATTTTAGGTATTTTAATATGAATTCGATAAGTTACATTACAAGAAAGGAGAGACGCAACAATGAGTATACAAACTTGATGTTCACTCTGTTACTCAATGATATGAACAGTCTACAAATCCATTGAGCATTTTCCCAAGTGAACACCAAGTTCTAAAAAACACCTTCCTGATGAATGGTGCAAATGTTGTTAATGAATGTTAATAGGTCAAAGACTTGCACACTACCAATGTTGATCAGATTCACTGCTTACCTGCAACAACATGAAACGACATGCAAATGAAGTTCGTTTAATGCATGAACGCAACTCTTATCCTCTGCTTTAGTTGCATATCTCACCACTAAACACATCCAGCTTATCACTCTCATCAACACACTCACCCAAAGTCTCTATCTCAACTTCAGTGTTTCACCATATCAGTCCATCACATTTGCTACACTGTATCGACTCAACATTTCACAACCATAAATCAACAACTCGTTCAATTACTTATCCACCAAATGATACCAATCCACCGTTCTACCCACAACGTTTATTCTTTACAACCATCAATCCCACAAGTGGAATATGCTCCACAGCCTATCAACAAGCAATAACCTGAATTTTCCCAACCAGACTCCCGTCTAGTAGTTCTAGTATTCCAGAAAGGGGATGATCCAATGATGTTGATTAAATCAACTGAAGTCGTTCTTAACTGCTGTTGTCACATCCCGATATCCTACTAACCAACAATCAGCAAAGGACATCGTCAACCCTCGTCAACAAGCTACCATCTATGATGGAAAGTAACTTGCAACCTGTTCATTGGGGGAGACAACTACTATGCCTGCTGGAACAACGAGAAAATACACACCTGGTGCAAGTGGAAGCAACACGGGGAAACAACGGACTGTCATCTGTTATAATTGCAAAGGGGAGGGTCATATTGCCAAGCAGTGTACTAAGCCCAAGAGGAAAAGGGATGAAAACATTTGAACAATTAAATACCCAAGTGATGCATTGCACCAATGTTAATAAAGCCTTGACTACCGAGCTTGACATATATAAATGAGAGGTTAAAGATTTGAAAGAAATGCAAAATGTTGAAAACAGTTTTTCAGGATCAAATGAACAGTATGCCGAGATTGTACGTCTTAAGAAAACTCTTTTTGAACAAGTGCAAGAAAAGGATTCTTTAATGAAAACAGTTTCTGATCTCAAAAATGATTTAAAATTGGAAGAAAACAAAATATTGATAGAGAAATTGCTTTAGAAAAGAAAATTAAGCAACCTGATAATATCATTTTCAAAAGAGGTCAATCTGTGCAAACTGTTCATATGATGACTAAATCCAAAATTTGTTATGATCATTCCACGAAACAAGCAATCGGTTTTGAAAAACCTTTCTATCTGAAGAAAGTTCGGGAGTCAAAGCCAAAATTGTATGACGGGAATGTCATTCTTAAAATGGATACTGTTGTGATTCCCGATTCTGATGAAACATTAATGCTTTGTGAAGAGAGTCGTTCAAAAATGCTTTTGAAACAACAAGATCCATTTGTTGTAAAACATATAGTGAACACGAAACCTATTAATTATGCTATTCTTAATAACGATTACAACAAACGATTTGTTCGACAATCTGATTTATATAGTGAACATGCCTATTGGAAAGCGACTTCGGTCCCAGCTTTAGACCCATCTCATTCTTCAACAACCATCACAGTTGAGGTTCCAAAAGAACTTCCTAAAGTAAGTATGGTGAATACTAGCTTGTAGAATACAAATAATCTTTTGAATCAACCAAGAACAAGAAGTGAGATGTGGGTTGGATTGTTAGAGAAACTTGGA
>BQNB010033011.1:19419-52689 GCA_026074375.1 Tanacetum coccineum | reverse complement strand
TTTTTTAGACAAGATTTAGAACAAGATTTATCATTTGTTACCTCAGAATCTAAGAATGCCATGAGAGCCATGTTTGCCTGAATTTCTTCCTCTGCCATGTCACTCCAATCAAATCCAGCACCATCTATAGCACACATTGCCTTTTCAGAAGCATCTTCAATCTTTACAGTCTTTGTTGAGCTACCTTGATTCCAATTTCTGTTGTCTTTACTCCTAGGTGCTCTGCATTCCCTGGCAAAATGTCCCATTTTATGGCAGTTGAAACATTCTACCTTTGATTTATCATATCCAGCAGTATTGCTTCCATCAATGATGATTTTCCTTCCAGTTCTCTGATAGAACTTTCTTGCCCTCATGCTTAGTAGTGCCATATTCCACTTTAAATCCATTTCTTCCAAATCATCATCATGAAGTTGCTCAAGGTCTTCATGAACTAGTTGAGACCCTTTTGGTTGAGTGGATAGAAAGGCATATACTGTGGCATCACTAAAGCTAGCAGTACAAATTTCAGTACTGGCAGTATTAACCTTTGTGGTAGCAGTACTAACTTCAGGGTTAACAGTATTAATATTATTAGTACTGCTTGCACCTGAAGTAGTTACAAATGCCAAGTTTTTATCATCATTGCTTGCACCAGCAGATTTCTTAACCTTCTGTTCAACAATTTTAAAATTGTTGTACAGATCATCCAAACCCATAGTATCAAAATCAGGTTTGTTCATCCAAACTACAACATGTGTATCCCATTCAGAAGGTAAGCTCCTTAAAAATTTTACATTTAGATCTTCTGGAGGAGTAACCACACCCAGAATTGCCAATCTACTAACAAGCTTTTGAAGCCTGTTAAAGATAGAATCAAGTGATTCTGAGCTTGAAGCACTAAAGTTTTCATACTGTTGTTTCAACAGAGCCTTCTGTGTCTTCTTTGTTGCTTCATTGCCTCCAAATCGAGCTTTAATTGCAGCAAACATTGATTGAGCATCAACATACTGGTCGAAGGTAAGTTGATGTTCATTGGGCAGTGCCATGAGCAGTAGACTTCTTGCCTTTACATCATTCTTTTTACATGTCTTTTCTTCAATAGTAGCAGGCACAGTCATCTTTGTTGTTGTTGATGTACCACTTTCTGGTGGTGTTGTTACAGGAATAGGTACCCATGAATTCCCATTCTCTATGACCTCCCATAGAGCATAATCCTGGATCTGAAAATACTGTTTAATCCTGATCTCCCACATCTCATACTCCCCGAGTTTGAGCATGGGAAGCTTAGCCAAAGCATTGTTCTGTGTATTCTCCAACTCCATTACTTCTAGATCAAAGTTTCTCAAAGCACAGGCTCTGATACCACTTGTTGATCCCAAGCCTTGATCGATTCTTTACCTTGTAAAGTGTATGTTACCTTGGATGAATCCAAAATAACAATGGTAGAGACTTTGTTTGTATATCAAAGTGTATGCGGAATCTACACTTCAATACTCTAGAAGTATTAATCAATGAAACAGTACTAAACAATGAACAATGAATAAAACACAAAATGCTTCAATATTATTAGATCAATAATACGAGTACTCTTGCTTAGTACTAGGGTTTACAACCTTGAAGCTATATGTTCTTTCTCTAAGATGTATATCTGTCTCTTAAGTATATATAAAACCTTAACCTAGGATCTCCTTTTATACACCACAAGGAGTCCTTTACAAGATAACTACCAAACTTTTAGGATCAATTACAATTATAAACATATACGTATCTTCCTAAAATATATAAGATATACATTCCATATTTATCTCTTTGCATCTTTATCTCCAAGTCAGCAGCATTAACCATCAGCAGTATTAACTTTTCTTCTAGCAGTATTAACTAACACTGGCAGTACTAAGTTTGTACTGGCAGTACTAACTCCATTAGTACTGTTAGTTATACCTTGGCAGTATTAACTCTTGATGAAGATTTATTCCCAACAATAGTCAAACAAGCTAAAGCAAAATAGCCTTTAGATAATGCGTTAGACCTTGCGTGTAAGCATGCCACACGAATTCAAGAGTCACTTATATATGTTCGAGATACGTGCCCTAATGTGATTAAACCTAGTGAGAAAAAGGTTGTTATCAAACCTACGAATAAGCTCAAGAAAGTTAGGTTTCTTGAACATCTCACATCCTCAAGCAACATCAAACAGGTTGAGTCATCTACAACATCTGATTCTAACACATATGTGTTGTCTTCTACATGATTGAATACTTGCAGATCACAGCCCACAGACAACAAAAAGAATGATAGGATCTCGCAAAAACCAAGTAGCAAAAGGAAGAATAATGTAGAAGCCCAACATAGGAAAGTAAATAAAAAGAATCGTGTTAAAGAACCTATTTATGATGACAATGTTAAGCATATTATGTTAAATGCGAATTCTCAGTTAATTTGTGTTAAATGTAAGCAATGTATGTTTGATGCAAATCATGATATGTGTTTCCTTAATTTTGTGAATGATGTAAATATGCATGCTATATCTAAATCTAAGTCAAAGAAAAGCCAAGTGCAAAATATTTGGAAACCTACAGGTAAAGTGTTCACTCATGTAGGACTTAAGTGGAAACCAACAGGAAGACTTTTCACTTTAGTTGGTAATTCGTGCCCTTTAACTAGGTTCACCTCTAATAAAATAGTGCCTCCTAAGGAAACCACTTATAATTCAGTTAAAACACCAAAGCCAGAGATTAAAGTCTATAGCAGGAGACCCAAACAAATAAAATCAGTAGGTTCGAGTAAAAAGGCTAAGATTGTAGAATCTAAAATTGCTAACAACTCGGAACCTAATCATATGTGGGATCCAATGCTACAGATGTTTTATCTTCTTCTTCTCTTGTCAATGACAGTTTGTCTAGATTTTTCTCTGGTATCTGGACTTCGGACGTTCAAAACGTACGACAAGAAATTGCTTTTAGCTCATGAACTTTGTTAGTGAATTCCAGGGAACTGTTCAATTTGGAAATGACCAAATGGTGACTATCAGATAGGAAACGTGATTATCTCAAGGGTTTACTATGTCGATGGGCTTGGACATAACTTGTTTTCTGTTAGACAATTTTGAGACACGGATCTTGAAGTCGCTTTTCGGAAAAACACTTGCTTTAGTCAGAATTTAGAAGGTGTTGATTTACTTTTAGGATCCAGAGACACAAATTTGTACACAATTTCTCTTGATGACATGCTAAAGACTTCTCCGATCTGTCTTTTATCAAAAGCATCAAAGACTAAGAGCTGATTATGGCACCGTCGTTTATCGCATCTTAACTTTGGTACTCTTAACAAGCTAGCTAAAGACGGTCTTGCTCGAGGCATTCCAAGACTTATATTTCAAAAAGATCATCTGTATTCTGCATGTGCATTAGTAAAAGGCAAGAAATCCTCTCATCAACCCAAAACATTCTGTGTAAATTCGAAATATAACATATTTATTCTATATTTTTATAAAATACTACAAGTTACAACGATCATAGGCATGTAGAGAACTAGAAACCTAAATTTATAACGAAGGAGATACGGCATTTGCAAGTTACACGATAATAAACGCGTTTATATAAGAAATTTAAAAAAAACTCATTACAAACAACCTCTGATATAAATGTTGGATATTTTTCTCAGATGGTACATATTTTTTCCAAAACATTAAAAATCATAATTTTTCGATCGACAACGAAGGAGTTAGGGATTTTTTTCGTGTTTACGATAATTAAAGTTTATAAAAATAATTTTATAAACTATGAACAGGAAAAATCACTATTCATCTTAGATACATTTTGGAAAATACATTAATTAGATAAAACTTTTAATTACGAAGACGCGCTCGAAAGAATCACTAAAATCAGGGTTAAAACGAATAAGATATGACATTTACGAGTTTACCATAACTATGAAAATGTAAAATACTGTTCACCAGAGGACGTAAAATATGAAAATGTAAAATTTTGATAACTCTTCTTAATACGAAAGCATGGACATAAGAGACGTAAGAAACGGACTTAAAACGAGAAAGCTACGTCGTTTTTGCTAAAGAGATATTTATAAATGTTTTTACTTTATAAATATGATTTCATAAATACGATTAGATGGTGATGTAGCTATATAGAATTATATATGGTATTAGATATTCAAAATACTTAGTACTCATACGGCCTATAATTAATTTGGTTGCATTCGGGCGTATTCGTGAAGCATTTTCTGTTTGTGATTTACATTATCGATTCATTTACTCAAGGTGAGTTTATAGCCCATCTTTAATTTGTTTTACATTTACTTTACAAATCTAGGGGGAGAATACACATTTGCGTCGTTATGCTGGTGTGGTGGGTGGGGTTGGGGGGCGGTTGTTGGTGGGAAAAGGTTGCAGTTGGGGTGCGATTGTGGAGGGGGGGTTGAGGTTGGTGGGGTGGTGGTGGGGTTAGTGGGTGGGGGTGTAGGGTGCGGGGATGGGTGGGCCGGGGGGGGGTGGTAGTGGTCTAGTCCTTGGTTGGTGGGGTTGTACGGGTGGTTTGTTGGTGTGTGTTTTGTGTTGATGTGGGGAGCGTGGTGGGTTGGGGGTTGGTGGGTTGAGATTTGATGGGGTTGGTGGTGTGCGAGTAGGGGGGTGTAGTAATGGTGTTGGTGGGAGGTTGTTGGGGGCTGGGTGGGGGGGGTGTTGGGTGATGGCATGGGGTAATGGGGATGTTGGGTTTTGGGGTTGTGGGGGGTTGAGGGCGGGTGTGGGGGGGGGGTGTGTTGGGTGGGGGATGGGAGCGTTGCTAAACTAGGCTGGTTGGATATAGTGTTATGGATGTGTGGTGTCGTAGGGTCTTGGGTGGTTGTTGTGATGTGTTGTGTGTTTGTCGGGTCGAGTTGGGGTTGTGGGGTGGGGTGTTGGGGTGTTGTGGGTGTGGAGTGGGGGGGGTGGTTTGTTGGGCCGGTGTATGGTGTTAGGGGTCGGTCTTTGGGGGGGGTGTGGGTGGGTTGGGGGGGTTTGTGTTGGGTTGGGGTGCGGGGGGATGGTGTCGGGTTGGTGGGGTGGTGGGGTTGGGTATGGAGGTGGGGTTTTGGGGGGTTGGGGTGGGGATTTGGGTGGCTTGGGGGTGTTGGGTTGTGGTGTTTGGAGGTGGGTGGTTGGGAGGGGGGTCGGGTGGGAGTGGCGGGGGTTCGTGTGGTTTGGGTGTTGGTGGGGTTAGTGGGGGGGTGGAGGATGGGTGTGGTGAGGGTGGTTATTAGGTACATGGTGGTAGGTGACTCAGTGGATTGGCTATGGGTCACTTGGGCATCGGCTTGTGATTATGCGTTGGGTTGAGGGTTTGTAGTGAAGGATGTTGAGAGGCCTGGCTTGGAGGGCAAGTGTGTGGTGAAATGTGAGTGTTCTGTTAGGTGTGGATTTTGCAGGGCCTTATATTCCTTGAGTAATATATCTAGAAATCTTGAAGGAAGCAAGAATTGTAGATGTAAGATATATTGAGTTTTGTTGGGGGATCTTACAAAGTGGATACCTGTTGCTACTATTTTGTTTTGACTTGAAGTTTTTGTGTTTTGTTTTTTTTTTTTTTTTTTTTTTTTTTTTTTTTTTTTGTTTTTATTTTTAGTTTTTTGGTGTTTTTTTCTTTTCTTAATATATTTTACCCTTCTTAAATAATAGATTTTTTTTTTATTTTTTTTTTTTTTTTTTTTTTTTTATTTTTTATTTTTCTTTATATATTTTTTTTTTTCTTGGTCCACGTGTGCTCAATTTCTTGTTCTACTTGGTCTTGGTGTTTGTCTTCATACGGCACTGAGTTTGGCAGGTGGGGGGGGTGCGGTGAAGGGGGGGAGGGGGGGAGCGGGCATGGGGGTTTGAATGGGCATCCATGATGTGGTGCGACGGGGGGCTGCAGGGGCGTGGGGGAGGACGGTATGGGATGAGTGGGGGGGGGTGGTGGGGGGGGGGTGTGTGGGGGGGGTGGGGGTTGGGGGGGGGAGTTGTGTGTAGGGGTGGGAGGGGGGCGGTGTGGGGTGGGTGAGGTATGGGTTGGGGACGTGACGCTGGGGGAGGCACATTCGGGCTTATGTGGGGTGTGCGGGCGGGGGGAGTGGGGGGGGGTGACAGTTTGTTTGGTAGTGTTTGTGTGGTTTTTGGTGTTGGGGCAACCTATATTTCTAGGATGGTGGTTTGGTAGAGGGGGGAGGTTGGGGGGGGGGGGGGGGGGATTTGATTTTCTTCTGTAGGTCCGTTTGGTTGTAGTTCCTATCTGTGGGGGGGGGGGACGGGGGCTCAGGGGGTGATGCGGGGGGGGTGGCGGGCGGGTGTCAGGTTCTGGGGGGGTGAGCACTTTTGTCGTTGGCGGGGGGGGGTGGGTGGGGGGGGCTGTAGGGGGCCGTGTGGGTTGGGGGGGGCCTGGGGGCATCAGGGCACGATTTATGTCGTGAGTTGCGGCGGGGCCACTTGAGTCGCCGGCCCTTTTGGATCGGATGTGTGTAACGTTAATGTGGACCATGTGTGTAGGGGTGGTGTCGGGTGCTGGGGGCGGGCGTGCACTTCTCTGGTTCTTCTTTTAAATAGCTCTTTATTGGTTATAAGGATGGTTAAGTGGGGGTGGGCATTGTGAAGGGGGAGGGTGGCACGCTGCGATCTTGGTTCTGTGGGGAATGGCTTGGTGGAGGGAGTGGGGGGGGGGGGTGTGTCCTTTATGGGGGGGGGTGCGTATTTATCTGGTTGGTGATACTTTTTTTTCATCTATTATTCATTTGTTAAGGCCTGTATGTTGTGGGTGGTTGTGAGCGTCACTGAGGGGAGTCTTTCGTTGGGGGAGGTGGGTTGGGGCGAGACCAGGTATGTGGGTGTGTGGGTTGTGTGTGTGTGGGGGTTGGTTGTTGGGTGGTTGTGCGTTGTTGTTGTTTGGACGGGGCTGGATGGGTTGCGGGGGGAGGGAGCGGTATGTGGGGGTGTGTGGTGTGTGATGTTGGGTGTGCTGTTGGGGGTTGGGGTGTTTGGGGGGGGTGTTGGCGTTTTTGGTTGGTTTGGTAGGGTGGGTTGTGGTGGCTCGTTTGGACAGTTGTGGGTTATGTGGTGTGGCTTATTAGTGTGTTGTTTGGTTGGGGGATGTTTGGAACTGTGAGTTTAAAATACCATATAGAATGTCGCGTGCTTGTGGGTTGTATGTGGGGGTATTGGGGATTCTGGTTCGAGTTTCGTTGAGATGCTTTCCAAGGTGTTCATGTGTATGTTGTTGCGAGTGTGTATATGCGTGTAGATCTGTTGAGTCAAGTTTTTGGAGTTGGGACGATTTTGGTCGTCAATGGGCTAGGAGTTGGTTGGGGGTTTTTCGGTTGTGTGCGGGGTTGGTTGATGGGTTACATCGTGTGTTTGGGGATTTTGTGGAGATTTTGTATATTTTTTTTGTTTATTGGGTAGGGTAACTTCTGTGGTGTACGTCCCCCGCGGGGGGTTCTTTGGGGTTTTGTTGGGGTTGGAGGGGGATGTGGGGGGGGGTTGGTGTTTGTCTGTGGTTTTTGGTTGTTGTTGGCTGACTCCCCTACCCGGCGCCCAGCACCCTTTTGTTTACATGGGTTTGATTTGTCAAGGCTTGTACAGTCTTGGTGCCTTAGTGATCATCATCTTATTTTCACCACACATCTCATTAGATTCCCATGGTTCCTTACAATAAAACATAATAATGCTAATAAAATGAAATTTAAATTAATTAACACATTATCCTCAATAATTAATTCGTCAACACATAATTCTTTGAACATCTCATTTTGACCAAAACTGAATCAATACAAAGATGGCTTTGTATCCCTATTGCACTTAGCGCAAAACTAACATAGCACTCTTATTTTTCATGATTCATTGATTTCTTTATTCTTTATTATTGTTTATTTTTTTTTGATTCTACTATATTTTGTATGCGTTTTGATTGATTTTAAATTCTCATCATTCATCCGTCATTGTGTTCGTCTTGATTAGTGATAAAAGTAGATGTTGTGATTAAACCCGCGAGTATTCAGTGTGGGGGAGGAAAAAAAAACTAAAAAGGTTGAAGGAACTTGGTCGTTTTTTCGGTTTGGAATAAGAGGGAAAAGGTGGGGAAATAGGTGCGACAAAAAAATCAAAGGCTATTTCGATAATAAAAGTTTGTTTTTTGGATAGGAAAAAAGGAAAAAAAAAGTTGAATAAAAATTGATACCCACGATATATTATCACAAAAATGTAAAAAAAATAACCATAGTGTCTTGGAGCGGAAATATTTGGCGGGACAAACATAAAAATCAAGATTTAATAAAGGTTGTTAAGAGCTATAATTGTCAAAGTGAAAGGCACATGGCTAGACAATGTACTCAGTAAAAGAGAAGAAGGGATGCGGCATGGTTTAAGGAAAAGGTATTGCTTGTTCAAGCACAATCTGAGGGTAAAGAATTGGATGGGGAGCAGTTAGCATTTCTCACAAATCTTGGAGTTACAGATGGTCAAGTTGCTCAGACAATCACACATAATGCAGCTTTCCAGACTGATGATCTAGATGCTTATGATTCCGACTGTAATGATATCTCTTCTGCCAAAGCGGTTCTTATGGCCAATCTCTCAAGTTGTGATTCAGATGTTCTTTCTGATGTACCATATTCTAACACTTTTCAAAATGATATGATGAATCAAAGTGTGCAAGAGTTACAGTATTCTAAATTATCACCTATTGTCGATTATTCAGATAATGAGATAACAAGTGATAGTAATATCATTCCTTATTCTTAATATCTAGAAGAACCGCAAAAAAACGATTGTTCAAAATACTAATACTTCTGCATAACAAAATTCCAAGATATTATCTATGTTTGAACAAATGTCTAATCATGTAACTAATTGGGATAAGGCTAATAATGAAAGTAAGATAGTTAATGAATCTTTAACCACTGAGATTGAAAGATATAAGGAACGAGTCAAAATTCTTGAACAAAGATTTAATGTTGATTTAAGTGGTCGTGAAAAGTTTATTGATTCACAAATGGATGACATAATTCGAATAAAGAATACAAAGTTTGCAGCATTTGAAACAGAGATCGATACACTTAACAGGCTCTTTCTAAACATGTCAAAGAAAAGGAATCCTTATTAACAAACCTTAATGGTTTTAAAACAGAATTTAAAGAAAGAGAATCTAAATCTATTGACAAATAGATTGTTTTGGAAAACAAAAATAAAGAATTGGAAAACATTGTCTATAAGTTGTATCAATCTACGCAAGCTATGCACATGTTAACAAAGCCACAAGTTTTTTATGATAACACACATAAACAAGCTCTTAGATATCAAAATCCCTTTTATCTGAAATGAGCTAGCGGATTAAGCCAATCTTGTATGATGGTAATGTGTTATCTAAAACACATGATGTTCTTTTTGTGGTTGATGAGGAAGAGACTTTGATTTTAGCTGAAGAGAGTCGATTAAAATGGTTGAAAAACAAAATGATCCAATCATGAAGAAAGAAAAAATTAATATTACTCCAATTAATTATTCTGAGTTAAATAAATTAGCTGAAGATTTTGGAAAATGTTTTGTCCCACAATAAGAACTGTCTACAGAGCAAAAGTTTTGGTTACAAAGTTCTGACAAGAACTCTGAAGAACCTAGTACTTCAAATACACCTGTCAAAATGAGGTTCCCAATAAACTTCCAAAAGTAGGCTTGGTAAACAAAAGTCTTAAAAAACTTAGATTTCATCTTGCTAGTTTTGACAAAGTGGTAAAAGTAAGAACCACACCTGATACTATCACTGAAGGGTCATGGGGATTTGAACATACCAAAAAGGTTTTTCTAACCGAAATTATTCCATGGTTAAACTTGTTAAATTTTTTTAAAGAGTTTGATAAAGGTCTTCATGATGAAATTACTGAAGTACAAACTATTTTCACCCAAATGGAAGCAGCTATGAAACAATGCTCGGTAGACAGGAAATGTTGCAAAATTCAACAAAAACAATTTTTGATTGAAAACGATCAACTCTTGGATAAAATCATATCTCAAGAAATTATGAATATTGTGTTGAATTCTTCTGCTATCATTTGTGATTCTGAGAAAAAGAACGAGGATTCTGTGGATACATGTAACAAGTGTTTGGAACTTGAAGCTGAACTTGTCAAAAAGAATGATGTCTATATTGAACTTTTGAAACGGTTTTCAAACCTCGAACAACATTGTATTTCTCTTGAAGTTGCCAAGCAACTAAATAAAGTAATTTTTCAAAAAGACAAATCAAGTGATAATCAAAATCATCCTAAAATTCAAGAATATTTTAGACAAAATGATTTGAAAGCTCAGCTACAAGCAAAGGACACTGTCATCAGCAAACTAAAGGAAACAATTCATTCGCTGAGAGAAAATGCAAATCTCGCTAAAGTGAAAAATGACATAGATGAGATTGAAACAATAAACATTGAATTGGAGCATAGTGTGGCAAAATTATTGTCTGGAAATGAGAAGTTACACAAAGAAAAAGAGCATTTGAAAAAGACTTACAGTGAACTTTACAATTCAATTAAACCGTCACGTGTTCATGCAAAAGAACAATGTGATTCTTTAATTGCTAATCTAAATTCTAAGTCGATGGAAAATGCATATTTGAAAACTCAAATTCAAGAAAAGGTTTTTGCTAATGCAGCATTAAAATGAATTAAGGAAACTTAAAGGAAAGAATGTGATTGACACTGCTGTTTCAAAATCTTATGCCACTACTATTTCTCCAGGAATATTCAAGCTTAATTTAGAACCATTAGCTCCGAAAGTCTTGAAAAACAAGAATGCACATTGGTATGTGCTTAATTACACATACCTTTTACCTTTAAAAACGAGCTAAAATAACCAAAAACGGACTTAAAATGCCAAATATATGCTTGTTTTGCTAATTGTATTGTGCAGGAATGGATAACCAAGAAAAGGACGAAAAACAAAGCCAAAACGACAAAACCGGACTCGGAATGGAAAAGACTGTCAGCTACGTCACACAACCTGTCTTAGTAGAATATGTCAAGTCTTAGTAGATTATACTTATAACTTTGTGGTTTAAAGAGTTAGTGAGTTTGAATGAAGAGTTTTGATTATTGAATCACTGTTCGGTGAAGCCATCATAATTCAGAAGTCCATTCAGTAAAATAATTGAGGACAAGGGCACTTAAATCGTAAACCCAACTAACTCAGTTCGAGAACGAAATAACCAAGATGAAACTCCACAAATAGAAGCTCTTTAGTATTGTGATACGATATAATCGGTTTTAAGCGTTTTAATCAATATCTGGAAATGTTAAGCACGAGAAGCGTTAATTAAAGTTATGTCTTGTAATGTTTTGGATATGATTTTATACTTTTTCAAAATGTTACATTTTAGACCCTGGGGTTCTAGGAAATTGCAAATAGACCCCTGAGGTTTGCACTTTTACGACTTTGGTCCTTCAACTTTAAAAGATATACCAAGTAAACCTTGGACTTTGAAAAGTGACATAATAGATCCCTGGAGTTATAACTTTGATAAAATGACACTTTTAGTCCTTTTTAGGTTATAAGTTTCTGAAAATTTACGATATATACCCCTTGCATTGATTATAATTACAAAACATGTCCAATTTTCCATGCAAGCTTAGTTTAACATTTCATTAGACATTTATAAGTTATAATAAACTGAAATATGAAGTTTTAACGCAACACAAGTTTAAAATAACGATTCATTAAACTAAGAAGCAAAACGGGTCAAATTAGGGTTTCAAAACGTAAACGCGCGGGTTTTAACGTCAAATTCTCTTATAACTTATCAAAGTACTTATTTTAACATTATAATAGCTTATTAGGATTGATTATAACAAAAGTTTAAAAGTTTAACCCATAGTTTAAGTAAAAACATGAAATTAGGGTTTCGGTGTACAAGAAAGATTTTTGGAATCAAAAAGGCATAACACTTAGGTGTTTTGAGTTCAAAGCTTTATATTATGATTTTAGCAAGATCATATGAACATTATAATGTTACATGAGCAGAATATAAGTTTAGAGAACCTGGTTTGAGCTTATAGCTTGGAAACGGGTCAGAATCGGGACTTTCGGCTTCGTACGCCTAGAACAACGACTCTCGGGCTTCGTTTCTTGGTTTCTTTTGCTTCCTTTCTATACTTGAGACTCTAAGACTATAGAATTCATATTGAGAAATGAATTTGCTACTATGAATGTTATATAGGAGGCAAGTGGGGGGGATGAAGAAAAATAAAGACATAAGAGTCCTATTTATACCCATTTGAAGTAGCAAGGAGTAAGCAAAGCTTATACTGGTTTGACACATATAGGGTCTAGATAGGGATGAGAAAAGCTAGGAAATCAATGGTGGGAGGTCCACCTATATTGAGTAGCTTTTGATGAGTGTTTATGTTAGGAGTATGTCGCGTCTGAAAGATAGCATAAGAGAGAGGCCATGTGCTCATAATATTGTGGGGGGGAAAAACCAAGATTGGTCAAAGTAGTGATAATCTTCTTGAAGGTTTCTTTCTAGAAGAGGTTCATATTGGTTATTTGCACTTGGAATGGTTTGAAATGGGTCAAAATTGAGTATGAAAGGGTTCGGGTTAGTTTTGGGGTTCGACTAGGTGTTCAAGGGTTTTTCCAAGGTACATTTGTGTATAAAAATAGAATTAAGGATAGATGAAAAGGTTTGTTAAGGTCTGGTATAAAGTAATACAAAGATTAGTCAAATTGGTTTTGGTTAAAATGGAGTAGAATTGAAGAAACGAGGTCACGGGTTCAAATAGGGCTCGTTTATTTATCATGACTATCTTGCTTATATATTTTGCATACTCTTGATTAGGAATGATGGAATACAAATCCTAGGGCTTATATAAAGTATTATCAATGAAGTTTGGTCGTTGGTTTAAGTTAAAATGGGTTGAAATTGAGAAAACAGGTCAAAATGATAATTAGGGCATAATTAGGGTTTTCTGGATTCGTTAAGGTTTTCTAGGCTTTGATTTCTTGCACATTGCCAAGTTAATGATAGATAATGATTTGTAAACTCATTTTAATGAGTTATTACAATGGCCCTTTGTTGGATATTTGTGATATAATATAAATTTAAAACTATAAAAAATAAAAACGGGTTAAATGAACCATTTATGTAAATTAAGTTTCTAGGCTATATTTTACGTACAAGTGAAGTAAAAATGATGAATGTAATTGATGAAATAATGATTGAATAGGAAGTACAAATATTGTAAAAACAAGTTTTTTTACAACGTTTATTTGAGTGTTTTTTTGGTTACAATGTGATAAAAAAGCCAAGAAACAGGTCATGGTTTAGAAACTAGCTCGGTTTTAGGGTTTAGGGTTTTGAATTAGGGTTTTGAGTGCAAAAAGATGTATGAAAGCTTATGAATATATTATTTATTAGGTTAAATCTGTAGAATGAGTTTAGTAACTTGCTTAAGTGGTGGTGAAGAAATTAGAATGAAAACGGAGGTAAAACGGCTATTTTAGAGATCATGCTTAATGACTTGTACATTGAGTTTTTAGAGATTTGTGCTTTGACTTGAAGAGATTTTATATTTCAAATGAGATATCATATTACTTGTACATATGCTTTAGTAGCTTATGCATTCACTTTAGGGGTAAACCATCCATGAGATTAGGGTGTTAGGGCCATCCGATAATGGATTAAAGCCCGTTTTGAATATGATAAGCAAACTGAACTTTTTTAGAATAAATGTTACCTTAAATGAATGATTATTATGAATATGACTTGATAATTATGAAATGTTTTGCTTGACATATATAGGATGGATTGCCATACGTAGGTGGCGTGAGAACGTTACTTTAGTTTATGACAAGTACCTTTACTTAATGAGATATTGACAATGCAATGTAATGTAATAAAGCAAAAAATTTTCCCCGTCTTACAATATGTTATAATTCAAAAATAGGTTTGCATTACGATGAAAATATCTTGGGTTTGTTTATAGTCTTCTGATAAATCACTAAAGTACAAACTGCTTTCCATCACCCAAAATGAATGTGCAGTTGTGGGAAAAAAAACAATGCACTGTCAACAGGAAATGAATGAAATTTACAACAGCATGGTCAAAATCATATCTCATAGAAATTATGAATATTGTGTTAAATTCTTTTGTTTTATCATTTGTGAATAATACTGAGCAAAAGAACGAGAATTTCCGAGTGGATACATGCAATAAGTGTCAGGACATGAAGTTGAGGCTTGTCAATAAGAAATGATGTCTATATTGAACGAATAGAAACGGTTTTTCAAACCTTGAAAAACATTGCATTTCTCTTGAAGTTGCCAAGCAACTAAATAAAGAATTTTTTCAAAAAGACAAATCAAGTGATAATCAAAATCATCCTGAAATTCAAGAATATTTTGAAAAAAAAATTTGAAAGCTAACGCTACAAGCAAAGGACACTGGTCATCAGCAAACTAAAGGACCATATTCATTCGTGAGAGAAAATGTGAATCTCCGCTAAAGTAAAAAAGGACATAGATAAAGATAGAAATAAATAAACATAAATTGGAGCATAGTTTGGCAGAAGTTATTCTTTGAAAATGAGAAGTTACCAACAAAGAAAAGAGAGCAATTGAAAAAGGACATACAAAGAACTTTACGATTCAATTAAACAGTCGTGTATTCATGCAAAAGAACAATGTGATTCTTTAATTGCTAATCTAAATTCTAAGTCGATGGAAAATGCAGATTTGAAAACTCAAATTCCAAGAATACAAGGTTTTTACTACTCACAATAAAAAATAAATAAAAGGAAAACAAACGAAGACTGTCAATGACACTTATTGTTTAAAAACCTCATAGACCACAACAATAGAAGCCAAGAATGTTCAATGCTTAATTTAAAATTTAAAAGCGAACGCGTACGAGAAAAAAATAATTAGTGAAATATATGACATCGTAAATGACCTGAAAATACGAAATATTACATAAATAGTTGAAAGCACTAGAGCATTAAGCCCTTTATATAGTAACTTAGACTCGGCTTGTAAGTATGTTCAAAGAATTCAAGAAGTATTAGTCTATATTAGAGATACATGCCCTTGTCTAAAAATACCTAGTGAGAAATTAGTTGCTGTCACACCAAAGAACAAGGACAAAAAAGTTAGATTTGCTGACCCTGTCACATCCTCAAGAAACACTCAGAAACAGGTTGATTCCCACAACCCAAAAGACTCTAACCAACCTTTGTTGCATTCTACAGGAGTAATCGGTTCTACTGGTGCTAGCGGATCAAAGCCTACATGCAATATAAAGAACAATAAGATCTCACAATCATCAAGTAGTAACAAGACCAATAAAGTAGAAGACCAATCTAGGAGCGTTAAGTCTAGGAAGAATAAAAAGAATCGTGTTGCCAAAACTGAATGTAATGCTTATGTCATGCAATCTATGTTAAATGCGAATTCTAAATCTATTTGTGCTATCTGTAATGAATGCTTGTTTGATGCAAATCATGATAAATGTGTTCTTGATTATGTTCATGATGTGAATGTATTGTCTAAATCTAAACATGCTAAGCGTAAAAATAAGAAGTAGATATGGAAACCTACGGGTAAAGTGTACACTGAAATTGGTTATAAATGGAAACCTACAGAACGTACTTTCACTATAGTCAGAAATAAGTGCCCTTTAACTAGGTTCACCTCCACTAAAGTAGTGCCCCTTAAGGAAACAACTACCAAATTAGTTCTTACACCAACTTAAGGAATTATGGTTTACAGCAGGAGACCCAAAGCAACAAAATTTGTAGGTTCGAGTAGCAAATCAAAGATTATAGAATCTAGGATTTCTAACCAATCGGAACCCACTCAAACCGGGGAATCCACTATTTCTAATGTTCCATCTTTTCTTATCGATTGCAGGTTGTCCAAATTGTTCTATGGTATTTGGACTCTCGATGCTCCAAGCATATGATCGAAAATCGCTCTCAGCTCACCAATTTCATTAATAAATTTCTTGGTACCGTCAAGTTTGGTAATGATCATATTGCTAATATAATGGGTTACGGTGATTATCAGATCGGGAATGTTACTATTTCCAGGGTTTACTAATCTCAACCACCTATTGGATTCATGACACGCGTACTAGGTTAACTTATAAACCCCAATCCCTTTGCCTATAAAAGGAAAGGGATTCTCAAAGTAAATGTTATCTCTTCCAATTAATGTGAAATACATTGAAGAGTTCATTTATCTCTCAAACAAACAGAATAGAAACTACTGAAGCTGAAGCTTCAGTTCTAGTCGAATAGTTTGTTTTCTTATTTCTCATAACTTTGGTTAGAAAATAAGCTCGAAGGAGATAACCCCCCAATTTTCATTCAACCACCTTGCTATTCCGCAAGAAAGGTGTGTCATAGATTCTTTATTTGATTCTAATAAGAACCTATACGTTAAAAAGTACTTCTGTGTGTTTTGAACTTTTCTTTATATTCTTCATATATACATCTGTTTAAAACTCACTTTGTTGCCATGGAATGTGATTAGTTTAACTTGATAAACCTTATATCAGATTCCAAGGGTCCAACAAGTGGTATCAGATCCATCTGGTTTATAAAATCCCATTAAAAAGATATATATATATATATATATATATATATAAAGGCTCAAAGATTTTTAAAATCAAGATCCATCTTAAATGGCAGAAGTAAAAGTACCACAAACTCTTGAATACAGGGGTGGCTAGTGAATAGCCGCTGCTGTACTAAAGGTGGAAAATTTCACCAACTGGAAAAAGAAGTTCATGTGCCACATCCTTGGTATTGAACCTTAATTTGAAAATATCATCAAAAATGGTTCTTTTATCCTTATGACAGCTGGTCAAAGGAAGCCAGAAGGACAATGGACTGGAGATGAGAGAAAGGCTGCTAACTTAGATCAACGACTCAAAAGTATCATCATGTCTGTCCTTCCAGAAGACCAAATGAATTCTGTCATAAACTGCTTAACAACTAAATCAACCTGGGATGACCTGATACTATATCATGAGGGCCCCTCTAATGTGAAAGAAAGTAGGGTCATGGACCTAAAGTTGTGTTATAACACCTTCAAATTCAAAAAAGGTGAATCACTAACACAGACTTTCACCAGATACACAGCTTTGATGAATGAGTTAGTAAATGATGGCATCAAACTTTCAAAGCTTGAAATAAATACTGGTTTTATAAATGGGTTATCAAAAAGTGGCTAAGTTTCTGCCAAAGTCTCAGAAACACAAATCATGTGAAAGATTTTGAGCTTGCTTCTCTATTCGGTAAACTCAAATATGAAGAAAACCTAATAAACAGTATTTATGAGACTGAAAAGAGCAAATCTCTTGTCTCTGCAACACCTTTGTCAACTGCCTTCATCTCTACCTCTATTTTCCAGGACTTTCAAAATAGTCCTGATGATGAAGAGGATACAAGAAGCAGTCATGAGTACCTGAATGACCTAGAAGAAGAATATCAAGCAAGAGCTCTTTTAGCCAAGTCTAAAAGATTCTTCAAGAAGGGTACTCAAAGGTTCAGCAGTGCAAAATCAACTGACCAAAATGAATGCCATAAATGTGGCAAGAAATGTCATTTTGCAAGAGACTGGTGGTCAAAAGCTTCAGTTCCCTCATATCAATCACCCTTTTAACCAAAACCTCTTAGTTCCTCTCAGCACAAACCAGAACTAACGCCTACCAAGGACTTTGAAGCTAAATACAACAAATTCAAAGCTAAACTGGCTCTCTTAAGTTTAAGTGCTTCAGCTTCCAAAGCCGCAACTGTTAAGAACAAAGGTCTCATCGCTGAAGCTTATGAATGGGATGAGGAAGAAGTGTCATCGGATGACAATGAGATGGTGGAGGTTAAAGTACTCATGGAACTAGCTGAAGAAAATGATGATATCAGCAAAGAAGGCGCCAGAAATGGTGTATGGGTAAAGATCTCCATGAGAATGGTACACAATCTTCTTGAAATGGAAGATAATGATGATAGAAAAACCTATCTAGATTATTTGTGTATCGATCTAAATTATGTTGAAGAATAAAGAAATAATCTTTTGTCAAAACATAGAGATCTTGTTCATGAACTGAATGCATGCAAAGAATAGCTTTTAGTATTAAAACAAGCAAAACTTGATTTTCTTACCATGCAGCATGTAAACACTAAGATTCTCAAAGAGAATAAAAACTTAAGAACTGAGCTGAAAGAGCTAACAGCAATCACTGAAACATGGCTTGATAGTTCTAACAAAATAAATCAGTGTATCAGTGAATAAATCCCCTCTCAAAAGAAGAGAATTCTGGGAGTTGATCAACTCACTGAAGATCCCTCCAATTCTAGACAAAAAGACCTAGTCTTTGTAAAATTTTTAGCTGATGACACAAAAGTGTCCATACATGGTGTTGAAAGACCCTGGTTGTCTAAAGCTGAAGGTTTTATTCTGCCAAATCATGATAGGATACTCCCAGCTGAGTCACAAAGAAACACAATTGATCCTTCAGTTGCTGTCACTAACTCTTCAACGACTAATTATGATTCAACGGATGAATCTTCAGTCTGTAGCACCCCTCTTCCTCCACTGAAGAACTTGGATGGTGCTGAACCTACTTCTGGACCAAAGACTTTCAAATCAATTTTGAGGTCAAAATTCACATTCAAAGCTGAAACTTTAAAAAGTGTCAAAATAAATGAACCATCCTCAGCTCCTGCTAAGGATAACAAAAGCTCTTTAGCTTTAAAAGTTAACTCAACTCCTACTAGTAAACTAAAGAGTGTAAAAATTGAAGATGGTCCTCCTTTGGCTATTGTAATAAAGAACTTAATGACCTAAAATTACAAATTAGCAAGAATCAGTCATCTTACTCTAGAAATAATCAACAGGTTCTACAAAATGTACTTCAAAACAAATACAAAACACAATTCAAAAAGAGCTGTGATCTGTGTGGCCTAAACAATCATCTCTTAGAGAATTGTTACAAGGTTCTATTTTGTAAAAAGTGTGAGAGAACTGATCACAGAACCTGTGATCATGCTGAATACATTCCTACTATAAACATGTCTTAGCATCTCAAAGTCTGGCTAGATCTTCATCAAGATCTAAAATCCTAAGATCATCAAAACGCTTTTTTCCACCTTGCATACATTATGGATGTATAGATCATTTATCTAATGAATGTTTATACTATCTCATATGTAGATTATGTGGAAGTTATGACCATGACACAAATGGTCATAACAGGATTATCTCTCTAAAAAGAGAGATCAATCCAAGAAAATCCTCAACATACCTTCAAAAGATGTAAAGCTTGTGGTAGCTTAACTCATACCACAACTGATCACTATGATATTGAATGGTTCAAAAGAGGTGAAGCACCTCCAAGCCAAAAACTAAAGCGCAAACTGCAACTAGGTTGAATCTTTTAATGCATAACTGATCCAAGACTCCTACTAGAAGGTGGGTTTCTAAGAAAAACTAACCATTCTAAACGTATTTGTGCAGTGTGACATCAGGAAGCCCATCTGGTACCTAGACAGTGGATGCTCAAGGCATATGACTGGTGTCAAGAGTTACCTGCACAAATATGAGGAACAACCAGGACCTAAAGTGGTGTTTGGAGATGACTCAACATGCGTCACTGAAGGATATGGTTCAATCAAATGTAATGGTATAGTTTTTAACAAAAATATGCATTTGTGAATGGTCTTAAATACAATTTAATTAGCATCAGTCAACTCTGTGATGCTAGGTATATTGTTCAGTTTGATGAGAAAAACAATCCTTAAACTCTAACAAAGAAATTGTAATGATTGCTCCAAGAGTAAGAGATGTATATGTTCTTGACATGACATCTTTTGCTCAAGAATCTTGCTTCTTTGCCAAAGCTTCTGAAAATCTCAACTGGCTTTGGCATAAAAGACTTGCTCATCTAAACTTCAAAACAATCAACAAACTGGCAAAACAAAATCTTGTTATTGGTCTTCCTCACTTGTCTACTCAAAGGACAAACCATGTTCATCATGTGAAAAGGGAAAGCATCATAGGGCGCCAGACTTCAAAAACCAAAAACAAACTCTTCTATCAAGAAATGTCCTCACATATTTTCACATGGATTCTTATTTGGACCTGTAAATCCTATGGTCCATGAAACCATGAAAAGTAGCACCCTTTGCCATTGTTGATGAGTACTCAAGGTACACCTAGGTATACTTCTTGAAAAAGAAATGTCAAGCACCTGAAACTATCATGTCCTTCATCAAAAGAGTTGAAAATCAAAATGAGATTAAAGTCAAACAACTTAGAACTGACAATGGTACTGAATTCAAAAATAGCATCCTTGTCAACTTCTATGATGAAAGAGGATTTCTCAAAACTTCTCCTCTCCTTACACACTTGAACAAAATGGTGTTGCTGAAAGGAAAAATAGAACCCTCATAGAAGCTGGCAAGAACACATGCCTTTTCAGTTCATAATC
Source organism: Tanacetum coccineum (assembly GCA_026074375.1). Taxonomy (NCBI): domain Eukaryota; kingdom Viridiplantae; phylum Streptophyta; class Magnoliopsida; order Asterales; family Asteraceae; genus Tanacetum; species Tanacetum coccineum. The sequence goes on along the minus strand of BQNB010033011.1, from coordinate 32,211 downwards.
TCTCAAAACAATATTGGACTGAAGCTGTAGCCACTGCATGCTACACTCAAACAAATCCACCATTGTAAAAAGACATCTTAAAACCCCTTATGAAATTTTTCGTAAGAGAATCCCAAACATCAACTTTCTTCATGTCTTTGGATGTCCAGTTTACATTCATAATCATAAAGATCACTAAGGAACGTTGATAGAAAAAGCTGACGATGGTTATCTCTAGATACCACTAGTCTCCAAGAGGCCTCAGATCTTCAACACAAGAAGATAGCAAACTGAAGAAACCTATCACATCACATTTGATACCCTGATGCTATCAAATTCACAAAACCTTCAGTTGACAACATCAACAATCATTGCTGAAATAAAAGATATCCACATGATGAATATCTTCATCCTTATGAGCCTTCTCAAAGGTATAACAAACACAATGTGTGGTCCTCATAGATCCCTATGAATGTCCTGAACAGTATTGTTTTTGAAACTGAAGTTTCATTCGACCAAAATGTGTCAACTAATCAAAAATCTGATCATCTTTTTAAAATGATGAAATCTTAAATGATGATCATTCTGAACATTCCAATCATACCAATGATGAACAAATCATTGATAATCTTACAAACACTGAATACATTCAGATCTTTGAACACTTATCCTCTCCAAGAGAAGGGGATACTTCAGTACAAAATACGATTCCAATTCCAAATCCACCTTTACCCATTCCATCAGTGGTTACTTTACTCCAGCTCCTCAGACCAGAATGGTCTTTAGGATAAAGCGACATTAGGCTGGTCCAATATCATTGGTAATCCAGGAGCTGGAATGCTCACAAGAGCCATGGTCAAACAACTTGGTGCAGCTACAACTCATGAATGTCTCTTTGTAGATTTTCTCTCTAAAGAAGAACCTAAAAATGTTTCTGATGCACTACAACATTCAAGATGGGTTGATGCCATGCAAGATGAACCTAAAAAATTTGCACAAATAAAGTCTGAGACATTAGTTCCCTGTTAGGAAGTAAAGACGAAATTCCTAGGAAGTGTCGGTCCACTCCATAGAAACGACGTTAGCTCGTTAAGTAATATTTGGAAACTTACATAGTTAGCTTAGGAAAAAGCCCATGGACAAAGCCCATAAGCCTATCCATAGCCGGCCATTGTAAGTATATAAACACCTCTCCATGCCTTAAAAGAGAGGTGGTTGGTTGTTCATTATTTCACATACATAATACAAGTTTCCTTTCATGTTTCTTTATCTCTCTAAAATGTTCATCCACCCACTCTCTCTAAAACCACCTCTCTTTCTCTTTTCTTGTATGTTATTTGATATTCTTCAATTGGTATTAGAGCCAGAGAGTGATTTGTTTAGTTTTTGTGTTTGTTTTTTTGGTTCGTTTTCTTTTCCAAACCATACGTCCTTTCTTGTTTTTTCTTTGTTTTCGAAGCTCTTCTGTACACTAAAATTTTTGGCTTAAAAACCATAAAGTTTGCATTTTTAAGGTACCTATAGGCTTAGTAATACTAGTTGTACAAGAAAATTTGGGAAAAAACAATCAAAAATGTGTCTTTTTGTGTTTTTAAAAGTTGATTTCGTACAGTTGCAACCGGCCCACACTTAGCAGTTTTAGAACTTAACCGAACTCGTAAGTATTTAGGGTTTGACCGAGACTCTGCAGATGATATGTGGACCAAAGCTCATAGATTTGATAGTTTTGATCGAGACTCTAGCTCTAGTCTGACCGAACTCGCAGGTCTTGTTAAGACCGAACTCGCAATATTAATTAAGACCGAACTCGCAATTTTAATTAGGACCGAACTCGTAGTTTTAACTAGGACCGAACTCGCAGTTTTTTTACTGTTAGGACCGAACTCGCAATTTTCAATATTTTCAAAATTCGCAGTTTTTGTTCTGACCTAATTCGCGGTTTACACTTAATCAACCTAATTCGTAGTTGTTCTTTGTCAATCGAATTTGCAAGTTTTCATTTGGACACCGAATTTGCAACTAAAGTTAAATCACACAAATTTGTTAACAAAATTATATGGTTTATTTCTGTGACTTGTGAAATCCCATGAAACATTCACTTGTTTTCCTGGTTTTGTCAAGAATTGTAAAATCCCGTGTAGTTTTCTCAACTTAAAACACATAAAAGGCAACACCTTCAAATACAATTTCTTTCAATCACCATTCGATCAAACAGTAATCTTTTAACATACAAATTTCTCAATGACGACTCTTGTTGACAAAGCGATTCTTTCGGGTGTTGACAATCGTCCACCTATGTTGAAAAAAGATATGTACGATTCTTGGAAAAGCAAAATGGAGCTATACATGATGAATATACAACATGGATAAATGATTATTGAATACGTTGAAAATGGTCCACTCATTTGGCCTACGCTTGAGGAGAATGGAGTGACTAGACCAAGAAAATACTCTGAGTTATCTGCTACGAATGCAATTCAAGCTGATTGTGATGTCAAAGCAACAAATATCATTCTCCAAGGATTACCACCTAAGAGGTCTATGCACTAGTTAGCAATCATAAAGTTTCCAAGGAACTTTGGGAAAGAATTCAACTTCTCATGCAAGGAACTTCATTGACGAAACAGGAAAGAGAGTGTAAACTATATGATGAATTCGATAAGTTTGCTTATAAGAAGGGGGAAACACTACATGATTTCTACTTGAGATTTTCACTGCTACTCAATGACATGAACATCTACAATGTGAAACTGGAACAATTTCAAGTGAACACCAAGTTTTTGAATACTCTTCCTCCTGAGTGGAGCAAATTTGTGACCGATGTCAAACTGGTTTGGGACTTGCACACAACTAATATTGATCAGCTTCATGCTTATTTAGGACATCATGAATTTCATGCAAATGAAGTTTGTTTAATGCATGAACACAACTCAGATCCGCTTGCTTTGGTTGCAACCCATCAGATGACCCAGTCTCCTTATCAAACTCATCAGAACTCATACCAAAACTCTCAATTTCAACCACAAGTTTCACTATATCAGTCTCCACAGTATGGATCACCTTATCAGTCTCAACAATAATCAATCAATCAATCAATCATTAACACCTCTTTCAATCACTTATCCATCTAATGATTATTAATCACAATCACCATAATGTTAGTTCCCACCATCATCCATCCCTTAAAATAGAATATGCTCCCACTGTTAACCAACAACACCAACAACCTGAAATTCCCCCAACTAGACTTAGGTCTAACTGTTCCAGTGTTTAAGCAAGGTGATGATCTCATTGATGCCATCAACCACATGATGTCATTCCTATCAGCTGTCGTCACATCTCACTATCTTACTACCAATAGCCAACTAAGGAATTCGTCAAACCCTAGGCAACAAGCTACCATTAATGATGAAAGAGTGACTTTACAACCAGTACAGGGGAGACAAATTTCTTTTGCTACGGGTATCACTAGGACCTACACTCCAGGAGCAAGTGGAAGTAATTCTACGGGGAAACAAAGGACTGTTATTTGTTACAACTGCAAAGGGGAAGGACACATGTCCAAACAGTGTACTAAACCTAAAAAGAAAACGCAGACGATTCATGGTTTAAGGATAAGTGTTGCTGGTACATTAGCTCAAGCAAAGCGTTAAATTCTACATGAGGAGAACTATCATGATTTTTGCAGATCCAGGAACTTCAAAAAGTCCAGCCACACAAACTCATTACTCACAGAAAAATGATGGCTTATCAAGCAGATATTTGGATGCATATGAACTCTGATTGTGATGAATCTCAACACTCACATGACAATACAATAGTGCAAGTTGCTCTTATGGCGTATTTATCTCAATTTTGGTTCAGATGCTTTCCTGAGGTCCATCTAAATTGTTATCTGGTCATGTGGACTCTGCTGCCAAGCATATGACCGAGATCGCTTTTAGCCACCAATTCGTCAATAATTTTTAGGGTAGCAAACAAAATTTAGAAATTATCACGTGGCAGAAGATATTAGGATTATGGAATTATTCAAGAGATTGGAGGGCGAATGTTACAATCTTAAGGGTTTACGTACGTAAGAAGGACTTGGACACAACTTTACTTCTCCGTTCATGCAATTCTATTATTCAAACCTAGAATTGCTTTTTTGTCAACACACCTGCTCACTTCGTAATCTAGAAGGTGTTGACTATTGACTGGATTTCGAGGCGCAACAATTTGATACTCTGATCTCTTGGAGATATGATGGGCGTCCTCGGCCAATATGTCTTTTGTAAAGGCCTCAACAGACTAATTAGCAGCCACCAACGTTTGTCTCATCTTGAACTTTTAGTGCAATCAACCATTAGCTAGACACGTCTTGTTTGAGTCTCCCTAATCATACAAATTTGAAAGGAACCATATGTTTTCTGCTTGTGCTATGGCAAAAGCAAAAGAAAACCCCCACAAAACCTAAATCTGAAGACAAACCACCAAGAAAAACTCTATCATCTTTGCACAAGGATCTTTGTAGACCAATGCGTGTCGCAAGTGGCTAATGGATAAGAAAAGTCACCTCCTCGTCATTGTCGATGATTACTCTCGAATTACATGGTAAAGTGCTTAAGGTCGAAAAGATGAAGCTCCCAGACTTAATAATCCAAATTCTCTAATAAGAACCAAAGTACGAACTTAAAGTACCTGTCCGAAAACTAATCCAAACAGGATAATGGAACTGGATTTGTTAATCAAACTTTATGTGAATATTATGAGAAGTTGACCATCTTTCATTAAACATATTGCTCAGCTCTCTACAGCGAAAATGGTGTCGTTAAAAAGATCTAATCGTATGCTAATTAAAAAGCTGCCTGCCATGTTGATTTATGGAAAAAGCTCCTGTTATTCTTATGGGCAAAGCAGTGCTAACAGCAAGTTTAACAACCCAAAATTGATCCCTCATACATCGTCGTACACGAGAAAAAACACCATGATAAGCTTTTACCATGACAACTTCCCGACTTATCATTTATTTCCATCATACATCTTCGTCATCGGAAAAAACACCATAGCGAGGAACTTGGGTAAGTTACAACCGAAAGCTAATATTGGTATTTTCATTGGCTATGCACCCACAAAGAAAGCATTTTGAATTTAAAACCGACGTACCAGACGAATCATCGAAACAATTCATGTAGATTTTGATGAGCTGACAGCAATGGCTTCTAAACAAAGACAGTTTAGAACTCGCACTTCATGAAATGACTCCTAACAACAATCAGTTCAAGACTCTTGCCAAACCCTCCTCCTTCAACACCGTTTGTACCACCTTTAAGAACTAATTGGGATATTTTGTTTCAACCACTGTTTGATGAATTACTCAACCCTCCATCAAATGTTGATCGCCCATCACCTAAAATCATTGCTCCAATTACTGAAGTAGTAGCTCCAAAACCCGCTGCATCAACCGGTTCACCTTCCTCAACAACTGTTGACCAAGATGCACCATCACCTAGTAACTCACAATCAACACCCGAAAATCATGAAGATAAGCGCCGAAACTAATCCTCCTGTCATTTCTAATGATTGTTGAGAAGAGAAACACGACTTAGATGTTGCAACATGAAAAATAAAAAACACCCCGATCCATTGTTTAGACATTCCTATTCAGAAAACAAGACTGAAGCATCTTCTTCTTTGAGGTTATTCCCACTATTGGTGGAAACTGCTCTGCTGCTCCTAACTCAGAACACTTACATAAATGGCACCAAGATCATCCTTTATACAACATCATCGTGAACTCCGAAAGACCTGTTTCCACAAGACTCCAACTCTATGAACAAGCCTTATTTTGTTACTACGATGCCTTTCTCACATAAGTTGAACCAAAGAACTATAAAGACGCATTAGCTCAAGCATGTTGGATTGAAGCAATGCAAGAGAAGCTTAATTAATTTGAACGTCTTAAAGTCTGGGAACTTCGTTCTTCGGCCAAATAAAGTCTGGATTGGTTTATTACTTTAAAATGGACTACAAGGTGAACTTGATGAATTAGAGGAATTCTAATGAACAAACTCGTTTGGTGCTCGTGTTACCGGTCAAGAGAGGGAATTTATTTTGAGATCCATTTGCTCAGTGGCTATACTTGATGCTATTCAAATTTTTCCTTCGCAATAGGCGTTCATCACAAACTGAATATGATCGTTTACCAATGATGTTAAGAACTGACATTATTGAACGGCAAAATCAGCACGAAGAAGTTTATGTCAGCCAAGACCGGCACGGGTTTGATGATCCAAGACAATCCCGAATCAATGTGTATACATAAGCTTACTAAGGTTCTCCATAGGGATGAAAAGAGAAAGAAAAAGAGAAAGAGAGGTGGTTTTTTTAGAAAAGAGAGAGTGGTTGGATGAACATTTTAAAGTGATAAAGAAACATGAAAGGAAACTTGTATTATGTGTGTGAAATAATGAACAACCAACCACCTCTCCAAGGCATGGAGAGGTGTTTATATACTTACAATGGCCGGCTATGGATGGGCTTATAGGCTTTGTCCATGGGCTTTTTCCTAAGCTAACTATGTAAGTTTCCAAATATTACTTTAACGAGCTAACGATCGTATATCTATGAGAGTGACCGACACTTTCCTAGGAATTTCGTATTCCTAACAGTTCCTGCACCTTATGGTAAAACCATAATTGGCTCAAAATAGGTATTCAGGAACAAAAGAGATAAAACTGGAATTGTCATAAAAAACAAAGCATGACTTGTAGCCCAAGGCTACAATCAGCAAGAAAGCATAGACTATGATAAAACTTTGCTCCAGTTACAAGACTTGAAGCAATCAAAATCTTTCTTGCCTTTGCCACATAGATGAACTTCATTGTTTATCAAATGGATGTCAAAAGTGCATTCCTCAATGGTAAACAAAAAGAAGAAGTTTAGGGTCAAAACTGCCTCTAGATTTTGGAGAGCATAATGAGTTCCCAAACCATGTATGCAAATTAGATAAAGCCCTTTACGGACTTAAACAAGCTCCAAGAGCATAGTATGAAATTCTCTCAACCATTCTTACTGGACACAAGTTTGTTAGAGGTAAGATAAACAACACACTGTCTACAAAACTCAAACTGATGTAAGTCTGGTTCAAATCTATGTTGATGACATTATCTTTGGGTCCACCAGCACAAAATTGTGCAAACAGTTTGCTAAACTAATGACTTAAAGATATGAAATAAGCATGATGGGTGTCCTCACCTATTTCCTTGGATTTTAGGATTACAAATAATCCTGAAAGGAGGCATTTCAATCAACCAAGAAAAATATGTCAAAGATCTGCTAAAAAATATGACATAAATGGTTTATCAGTGAAAACTCCAATGGTACCCCCTAATAACTTAGGACCTGATCTTAATGGCAAAGCTGTAAATGAGACTCAGTATAGAGGTATGATTGGTTCACTAAGTATCTAACTGCAAGGAGACATGACATTCAATTCTCAACTTGTGTTCGTGCAAGATATCAAGTAAATCCTAAGGAATTCTACCTTATTGCTGTTAAGAGAAATTTCAGGTACCTAAAAGGTACTCCCAGTCTTGGTCTATGGTATCTAAAATGTTCAGGTTTTGACCTAAAAGGATACTCAGACTCTGATTATGCTGGTTGCAACATGGACAGGAAAAGCACCTCAGGTGCTTGTCAGTTACTAGGAGGCAAACTAATGTGCTGGAGTGCTAAAAAGCAGCAATCTGTAGCTATGTCCTCAGCTAAAGCTGAATATGTAGCTGCCACTGGATGTTGTGCCAACATATTATGGATAAAGAGTCAACTCACTGACTATGATATCATTTATGAAAAGGTACCTATATTTTTGTGATAACACATATGCTATTACAAACTCAAACATACAGTTTCTCACTCAAGAACAAAGAATATTGGATAATTAGATAATCATTTTATCCAGAGATCAAACTCTAAAAAGTGGACATTGATACATTTCATTCCCCACTTCAATATCACCATTAGCTGATATCTTCACCAAGCCTCTAGATGAGCCAACTTTTAAAAGATTGATTGTTGAACTAAGTATGCTGAACATTGATTCAAAACCTAAAGCTTCAGTACTGACTGAAGAAAACTGAAGCTTCAACGCTTTCATCTAAAACTGAACAAACTTTCATATGTTAAATGTCAATTTAGTTTTTGCATATTACCTTTAGATTGCTTAAGTGAAGTAACTGAGCAATCATATATGTCTCATTCATGGATTTGCATGAGCATGTGTTGTTTTTTCGCCTTCGCTGGAGCACATATATTTGTCAAGTCAAGAACTGAACAAAACTGATTTATTTTCTTCAGTTCAGTTTATAAAATGATATTATCTAATCCTTTAGCTGTCTCTCGAGTGAAGTACTGAGCAATCAAATATGTCTCATTCATAGATTTGCATGAGCATTTAGGGTTTTGTCGCCTTCGCTGGAAGATTGATGATGATGAAGATTACAATAATCTGTTCACCTTAACATAACACCAAACCTGAACCTAGTCCAGTTTTTCAAACATCAATCACAAGGTCAGTTTTAAAACAAATATGATTTTCAAAAGATAATATTATTTTATCAAAATAATTTCCTTTTCAAAAGAAGTTGTTTAATTAAAATATATTAATGGAGGATTTCCAAAAGTTAAAATGACCTCATCATCTTTCTCTCACCTACTTTTGTAGTTGAATAAACGGCTGTTCACTGTTCTAGGTGTCAGATGCATGCTTTGTTGACTGTGAATTTTGGTATACTGCAAAGACCTTAGATGACTCTAAGATTTGGGTATCCACTCCTACAGGTGGAATTAGAGGAAACATAGGTATCAACACTTTTAGAAATGCTCTTAGGGCTCATTACTTACCTCACTCAAGTATGTATGTTTCCCCACCCTCCATAACAATAGTGAGACCATGGTTTGCAACAATAGGTTACAGTGGGGAGATTGGGGCAAAAGGAACTCTCAAAAAGAGTTTTCTTCCTCCTAAGTGGAGGCTACTGATGGGTCAAATCATTCAGTGTTTAGGTGGGAAAACATGTGGCCTGGATCAAATATCCAACAAGGATGCCACCATCTTATATTGTCTGGCCAATAGGGTAAAGGTAGATTATGCTAAGCTAATATGGGAGGATATAATTCACAAGCTGAACAAGAAAATTAAGGAAAAGGTTGTTCCCTATCCTAGGTTTATATCCCTTCTACTGGAATACATGATGCCTAAATATGACAATGAAGAGCTCACCATAAACCCCACTAAGGTCTTCAGTGTTCACAACTGGGCACTGAAGCCAAACCAAACTGAAGGACCTCCCTTTACTGACCACATGAAGGCCATCTGCAATTTAGATGTGCATGTGGACTCCAAAACTCCAAAACCTTCCTCACAAACTAAGGAGGTTCCTCAAGGAAAAAATCCTGGAGCTAAAAGTGGACTCAGAAGAAAACAATCTTCAAGTCACACATCTGAGTCCAAGACTGAGGCATCCAAATCCAAAACTGGCCAATCAAAAAAAGAAACTCAATCCATGTCGGCCAAGGACAAAAGCCCAAGCCATCCTTCACCTCCCACACTAGTGGTTGGTGAAATGCATAAAGAGGCACAACAAGCAGCTAGTGGCCCACCATCTTTAGGGGCCACCAGTGAAGAAGGAGCCCACCCTCAGCTTAATAGTGGTATTTCTACATTTAATTCTTATTGATCTTGTTTATTCAGCTTCTTTCATTTGCACTCTGAGTTTGAATCAGGACATGATGCATCAGCAGATTCTACAACTGAAGCTGATCCTGAAAATTCTGCTCCTAATGATTCCATACCTTCACAACAGGATATGGATAAAGGAACCAAAAACTATTAAATTGATCACATACTTACAGGGACTAATCCAAGTGTTCTTGTAGATCAAACCAAATCTATTGGAGATGGATTAAAAACTACCCACATTGATTCAGGTACAAATGAGGAGTCCAGAGCTAATGAAATTTCAAAGAAAATAAAGCTAGAGGATTTATCATATCTCTTAAAAGACACAAGATCTGTCTTCTTCACTCCTGACTCCCCACAAGATGAGCTAATCATTGTTTCAGATGAGAGTGAAGAGGAAGAGGAAGTTGACAAAGATAAAGACACTCATGCTACTTCTCATGATGTACCTGAAGAAACTTCAATTCCACATCCTCCATCTCTAAAATTGGCTCAAATTCAAGAGTTAATGGCTCAGGTTCAATTACTTCAGTCCCAGAAGGATGAGCTAGAACAACATAAGGCAAAAGCTAAAGCTGAAGTTGCCTCACTGAAGGCTAGGCCCTCATATCCAGACGTCAACCAGCTTACTGATCTTCTGGTAACCTCTTTAAAACCTGAATTCTCCAAGCTCTTAGACTCACATGACTTTACCAGCTGCTTACCAAACGCACTAAAAGAGCTCCCATCAAAATTAACTAAATTATTTGGAGAAATTAAAGAGCTAAAGAAGCATGTTCAAGACATGAAAATCGAACTACTTGGGGACTTAAAAGAAATTCCAACAAAACTGGAGACATTCACTTCCACTATCTCCAGTCTTTCATCCCAGGTTGCTGAACTGAAGAATATTCGATGGGAACTTCTAGAAGAGTTTCAAGCTTTACCAAGTTAAGTATCTTCAGTTCAGGAAAAGATCAAGACTTTGGATTACCTTCCAAGTCTATTAGCCAAGGTTACTGATACCTTGAACAAGTTTGTCACTGTGGTGGAAAATGCATCAATGGCTACAACCAAGGATGTTCCTTCACCAGGCCAACCAACTGCTTCATCTACTGAGTGGGAGAAGAACACTAATCCAGCTACAACGGATGCTGAACCAAACCTGCACGATGAACTTGTTGATCTCTTGGTCATAGATGTTGTGACACAGTACTACAACAAGAAGTTACTTTATGATAAATACTGTGACAAGATGCTGAAAAGAAGAAAAAGCTCCAAGATCACAAACTGTGATGTTCTCACACAAAAGAGCCCTATCTCACTGAAAGTACATAGGGAATATGGGACAATTGAAGTCATTTCAAACGTCAAAGTTAGTGACCTACATCTGGCTGAATGGAGAGAGGTAGTACAAGCTTGTCTTGATAAAAAAAGAAAAAGGATGGAAAACCATCTATGGGTTAATAAAGACAAGAATGGAATATCTTGATCAAACTGAAAAAGAACTAAAGATTGAATTCAACAAACCCCTCAAAGAACAAGATCCTATGAATGAGCTAAATGATTTAGCTAACAAGAAAAGGAAAAGAACTGGTGACTCAACAGACCATTCCAGGTCAACAAAGAAACACTAGTCATCAGTTCAGCATGAAGAAGAGGTTCACTGAGCAACAAGAACATCAAATGTTATAATCTTTTGTATTGACTTTATCCTTTGTAAATTTATTAGAATGAAAGGTTATCAGTTTATGTTGTTCAATTTATATCAGTTGTGTAAGAAGAAGTTATTTTGCTTACTTACAACTAATTTTAACTTAGGCTATTTGCATATTCAAATACGGGGAGATTGTTGGGTTTAGTTCATGAGCCATTCAGTCTTTCAGTAGATTTAAACATAAAATCCCCTAAGTGTTTCTCAAGCTGAAGTCTTTCAGTTTGAGTCGTTGAAGTTTCTTCAACGTCAGCTCTTCAGGTCCTTTGAAGATTGGGAAGTATCTTCACTTCAGTGTATGCAGTGGTACAGAAACTGAAGAAGGACTCTTGGAAAGAGCTTCAGTTAAGCTTGTTTAACAATTCCAAGTTGAACGTTTCCTATCTCCTTAACAGAAGTTGAAATGTGTTGTTTCACTTCTAGAAGGTTTACAAGGCAGGAAAAAGATTGCTTTATGTCAAAAGGAATAAAATAATCTCCTTGGGAAATGTTACTTCTAAAGTTGGTATAGAAGTATAACAACTTTCCTCAAAGGACTGTACCTAGTACTAGAAAGCGAACATGCATTAAATGGTAGCTCAACCACCCACTAAATACTTGCCATGTAGACTAGGTTAAACTTGCAAACCCTAATCCCTTTGCCTATAGAAAGGAATTCCCAAAGTAAATGTTATCTCTTCCAATTAATGTGATACATATTAAAGAGTTCATTTATCTCTCAAACAAACTGAAGGGTACTACTGAAGCTGAAGCTTTAGTTTAGTCATAAGTAGTTTGTTTTTTTACTCTCTTAACTTTGGTTAGAGTTTAAGCTCGAAGGAGATAACACCCCAATTGTCATTCAACCACCATGCTATTCTTCATATATATCTGTTTAAAACTCACTTTGTTGTCATTGAATCTGATTAGTTTAATTTGATAAAACTTATCTCAGATTCCAAGGGACCAACAGTGTCTTATCTTCTATAGGACTGAGAGCTACTTCTAGTGTTAGAAGACCATCGAATAGAGATTCATCATTTAAGAATAGTGTCTTATCCAACACTAAGAATTCATCAGAGAAATTAGAAGTTTCTGATAGGACAAATAAAAAATGAGATGTTGCATTTAAGAATGTTGCTTTAAACAATAACATTATAACTAATGATGATATTAAAAACAGTCTTATAGCGAAGAATGTATTGTGTGTTTCTTGTTCTAAAAATGTGCTTATCCCGTGTCATGATAATTGTCTTGCGAAATATAAATTGAATATGCATTTGAATGTTAGAAGAGCCTTATTCACTTCTCCTAGAACAGTAAAATGTATATTTAAAGATAAATTAAATATACAATCCAAGTCCTTAGATACTACTCCCGTAGTTTCCAAAACTAAGATTGTTGTGGTTACTCCCTTAAG
>BQNB010033011.1:0-16391 GCA_026074375.1 Tanacetum coccineum | reverse complement strand
GGCAGTATTAACTTGTGCTGGCAGTACTAACCCCTTTAATACTGTTGGCAGTATTAAGTTATATGAAGATTTATTCCCAACAGAGGGTTAGTGAGGTGAAGCGTGTTTTAGGGTTTAGGATCTTACGATGGCTACTACCATGTAAGTGTATAAAGTATTTCGTGTCTATTCATATAACTCGACAATACATATATAGTGTATAATCCCAAACAAATAACACTCGTGCCTTAACCCATACAAAATACATTGCGCTATAATAAACATACGACTAACAGTAAATGCTTAGAGAAGGAGGTACGGTGGCGCCGTTTCTGGTGCCATCGCCAACGGCGCCAGAAAACGGTTGGCGCACCGTTACCTCGGTGGCGTTTTCCGTTGTCGCGCCGTCACCACCAGCCCAGAATTTTATTTTATTTTTTTTTTTGAAAAAGATAGCCGTTGGGGTGTTTGAATGTAACGGCTATACAGCCGTTTTTTTGTCTTTTTGCCCCAAAATTTCTAAATTTTACCCCCTAAAAATCCTATAAATACCTCCTTATTATTTCATACTTCACACACACTTCCAATACATTTTATAACACATAAATCTTCACTTCTCTAATTTTTCTTTCAACAAAATGAATCCCAACAACCCTTGGATTACCGGAATGCTTAACGACCCTTCGAACCAAATGATCGGGTCGTCTTCGAATCCGGCCAACAATCCGGGCTCGTCTTCGAATCCGAACACCCAAACACCTTACTTTCCCACGTTTTCTCAACAAAACCCATACATGAATCCCGACGATTTCGCTTTATTTTCTCAATGGAAAATGCAACAACAACAACAATATTCAACATTTTCGCAACAACAACAACAAAACCAAAATGAATCACAACCAAGATCCTCCCAACAATCCTTCCACCTTGTTGACGAAACCGAAGACGATGAAGAAGAAGAGCCGGTCCCGACCCCTACGTCGAAAAAAACGAAGGTGAAGAAAGTGGCGAAGACGAAGACGAAGAAAACCCAAAAAACTCAACCAACAACCGAAGACGAAGACGAGGCCCCGAAAAGAGCTCGTAGTTTATGGACCGACGGTGAGGAATTGCTTTTGGCGGAGACTTACATCCAAGTATCCGAGGATCCAAAAGAAGGTGCGGATCAACAAAGGGATACTTTTTGGTATAAAGTTATGGATGTTTACAACAAGGAAGCCAAAAGACTCAAGTACCCAAATCGTTCCAAGAACATGATTACGGGAAAGTGGACTCCGATGAATCGAGATGTCGGAAAGTTTAATACGATTGTGTGTGAAACGGCTCTTATGAGCGGGGAGAACGATAAAGATTTCATGGAACGTTGCCACATGTTGTTTAAAAGAACATGGAAGAATGATTTTAAACACTCGGCCGCTTGGAATTTTTTGAAGGACAAGCACAAGTGGAAAAATCCCGACTCGACAAATGCAAGACGTAATCGTCTTCGGGTTACGGAAGAGGACCCCGAGCATTTTGGCCCCGACGCCTTGCCAAGGCCGGACGGGATGTACCGGATCCAAAAGAGCCAACGTTCGTCTAACTCGACCGCAAGTTCCGGTTCAAACCCGGGAATGTTTCAAGAAATGCTTCAACAACAATACGAGTTAGAGCGCAAGATGAAGCAAGATGTTCTTGAGCGGGAGTCTCGAGCGAGAGTCGATTTACTCGAATCTCAAAAGATAGCCGAGGATATGCGGGTGCTAACTATGGACACAAGCTCATTGGATCCGATGAACGCCGCTATCGTGAAGGCCCAACAAGCACGAATCCGGGCAAAATATCCAACGCAAGAATAATTATCTTATGTATTTTTTTAGTTTTAATGTCTTTACTTTTATTGTCTTTAAGTTTAATGTATTTTTTTTCTTGTAATGTGTTTTTTTTAATGAATGAATGTAATTTTAGTTAATATTGTGTATTTTTAATTTTAGATATAAAAAAAAAGAAAAAATTCCAACGGCACCAGATTTTCTAGTCCCAACTGTTACCCCACGAATGTGGTGCCTTTGGGAAAAAGTGCTGACGTGGCAGCACTTTTTTCCAATGGCACCACCCAACGACACCACTCCTGTTATTTATCTAGCATGTGGTTTCTATAACATTTTATAAAGTTTTTGGAAATGATATCTTAAAAAATGAAAATTTGCTGTTTATCATCATTTATCACATCTTTGATAATAAGTGATTTGTCAATCACTAATAAAATCTCAATAATAAGTACTCCCTCCGTCTCAAAATTATTGTCTCCCGACAAAAAACACACATATTAAGAAAAGTGCATTTATTACTGCTTTCTCTTTCTTACTTTTTGACAGAATGACAGTTTTACTCTTAGCTAATTAATTAAATTATTCTTCAAAGTTTGTAATTTTAATTTCAAACAAGGGTAATATAGTAAACTTGATCAAACTTCCTTATCTATTTTTAGTAGTGGACAATTAAAATGGGACATCTCAAAAAGAAAACGTGGACAATAAAAATAAGACGGAGGGAGTATATTCAATAATGAGTGATGTCTTTTGTCATTTTGATTTGTATTGTTTGGCATTGTGTGAAGTGATTTGTATATCGCAGATATCTATATCCAAATTCTAAACTTTCCATACAAATATATTAAAATTTTGAGTCACGTTTTCACTTTAATTCACGGTTGTATTAGTGGGGACACCTACATAGGTTTATGATCTCACATGCTTTCTTTAAGGATTTACGGAAATTTGATGGATTTTGTAAATTTTCGTAAAAAATCTTGATTTTTTATATACTTGTAAAAACAAATTATACACTCGATGACAGTGTTTTGCATTGCCTCTACTTTTTTCAATGTGAATGAGTTAGCATTATTGGTAACTTTTATTAAAATATTGAAATGTTGAGTGATTTATAAGCCTCAAAAAATTCAAGTACCATACTTAAGGGGATGTTTTTTATTAACTTTATCAAAAAGATTTGTGTGTTTTCAGAATGATTTTGTAAAATTAAAAAAAAATTGAAAGATCTAAATGTATGATTAATTTTGTTCTAAAGTCTTAGTTTCAAGTGTTCTGCGGTTGCAATAACTTATTGCCAATAAGGGGTGTTTATCAGGCCGGGATCTGATTCTGGTCGAAGTCGGATGAAGGTAAAAAATAACATACTCGAACCCGACCTTATCTGAATTCGAATTAGTCTGGTTCATGTTAATTCGGGCCGGATTTACTCTAGTTGAGTTCATTCGGATTCGAGTCAACGCGAATATGAGTAAAATATAATAAAATTGTTTATTTTTGCTTGTTTAAATAGATAATCTGTAAATATTATATTAAATAAAAACAAAACAAAAAAACCCTTATTTTTGTGTCAATCGAATCTACATGAACCTAAGTTAACCAAACATTTTTAACATGATACTCAACGATATTTAATATTCAGGTTTTTTCCCTACTCAAATTAACCCTATAACCTAAATAATATTATCAACTGGAGTTACCCAACCTGAATAAACTTAGGTTTCATTTGTTTTTTAGAGGTTTTACCTCTTCATCTTCAAACTATGTCTGCAAAAGAAGAGGTGCATCTAAGCTCTTTATTTACAAAGAATAAGACCATTTGTTTTTTTGGTGTTAGAAGAAGAGAGAAGAAGAGGGTTTGTATTAGAAGAAGAGAGAAGAAGAGGTTAGAAGTGAAAATTTTTGTCTTAATTTTTGAAGAGGTTAGAAGAGTTTTTTACCACTTTTCTCTGCAAAAAAACAAACAAAAAAGCTCTTCCCGCTTCAGACAAAAGAGGTGAGAAGATGTTAGAAGAGGTGAAATTGAAAAAACAAACAAAGCCTTAATCGGCTTCCTACTCTAGTCCGGGTCCAAGTTTTTTTAACATTTTATAAGACAATAATCTACTGTTATTTCAATCAGAGCAATGCTACATCCACTCCAAACTCACATAAAAACTTCCACATGCTGATGTGCCATGTAACTTGCACCAATCACATTCTATCTAATTTTCTCTTTCTTTTTTCAATTACCTATAAGTGTTTGACACATATAGGTGTGGAATTTGTATGTGTAAAATGGGTGTGAATCTAGCATTTCTCTTTCAATTATTTCTCTTTATCACTATTTAGAATAAAACACGCAATCACATTAGTCAGAGACGCAATCACACTTTATATTCACATGCACACACATACAGCCACACTCTTTAATCAATATGGACACCACCACCATTAAACCCTCTCCAACCCTCTCCTTACCATGGAAAACCCGCATTGCACTCACCATCATCACCGCGGTAACCGACACCGCAGTCCGTAAAAACGGCACCGTAAACCGACGTCTCCTCAATTTCCTAGACTTCCGCGCAGCCCCCACCCCAAAATCCGCAAAAAACGTAACGTCACACGACGTAACATTAGACCAGACGCGGAACCTTTGGTTCCGCGTCTACGTACCTATAAAACATGCAAATGAGCCACTTCCAGTGATTATGTTTTTTCACGGAGGTGGCTTTGTATTCCTATCGCCAGATGTCCTCGCGTACGATGCAGTATGCAGACGTTTCGCGAGGACAGTTCCAGCGATAGTTGTTTCTGTTAATTATAGGCTTGCGCCGGAGCATAAGTATCCGGCGCAGCATGATGATTGTTTTGACGTGTTGAAGTTTTTAGATGATGATGATTTGGATATGAGTAAGAGTATGTTGCCGAAAAATGCGGATTTGACTAGGGTTTTTGTTGTTGGTGATAGTGCTGGTGGGAATTTGGCTCATCATGTTGCTTATAGAGCTTGTGGATTTGAGTTCAAGCGACTTAAGGTATGTCAATTTATAGATTAGTAAACGGATGTGGTTTTATTTATTCAGTTATTTGGGTAGGGCGAGTCTTTTTTACTCAGATATACGCGGTCTCGTCGGGTTAATCCCGACACCGTTGGCGACCCTAGCTTCCCAAATGTACACACCTAGCGAGTTTTAAACCTGTAACCTCTTGTTTGAAAGGGAAAAAAAACCGTACATCTAAGCCATTCGGTGGTGGTTGAAATTTAGATTAGTTGCTTAAAGTAGCTACGATTGTCATAAAATAGCAACATAATTTTCTCTCTTTTTCAAGATGATTTGATGATACTAGACAGTGTTTGTTTTAGCTTATTTTGTTCGGTTTGTAAAAGTACATTTTTTTTCGTTTATATTATAGCTTATGAGTTTATTTTCTAGTCTAAAATACGATAAGCTGAAAGTTGGAAAACATAAGCCGAACAAAATAAACTTATAAATCTGAAAATTGACTCTTGTATGACATCTAAACTTGATAACTAATTTATTTACCCTTTATTTTCATACTCTAAAATCTAAATTAGTAGATTATACAAATTTAATCTTATAAGTATAGAAACGAATTGAAGTTAGTTACAAATATATAAAGTAAAATTATATATGTGTCAATAATTGAATATTGAAGCAGAATATTTGTTTTTTGTGTTGTTTTCTTCTACTAGTTTGTGATTGTATTTTGTGTGGTTCTGTTTGTTTCGGTTTGAATTAAAATATTTTCTGAAGATAGCCTTGAAAATATCCGTGCTACTAATTAAATTAGGCGTTGTCATCGATGTTGTTATCAATATTGTTTGCTACTATATATTATCACTTTAAAAAGTAGATAGTAGTATAGTACTAAAGTATTGGCAACAAGTGTCCCCTTCGTTCATAGAAATTAGGTATAGGTAATAACACGAAACATCTGATTTTAGGTTATGAAGTGTAAATTTTTATAGAATATATTTTTTTACGTGCAACCTTTAGTTTTACCTAATAAATTCCTTATAGGACAACTTTAATACTCATAATCATAAAGAAATTTTGTGCAACACCCTTTTAAAAATCATGGGTTTGTCTCTGGTTATAAGGCTGGTTGGTACCCTATAATGCCGACCTATGGCTTCACTCCACGGCCCCTAAGCTACAAGGTCTCACGTCAACTTTACTAGCTTTTTAATTTTTTTTTTATTAGGTTATGTATGTGTAAGGGTGTCTTATAATTAGTGTTTTCGGGTTATAGGTCCTGAATTGAGTTATAAAAAAAAAGTCCTAAGATAGCAACATTTTTTGCTATAAAATAAGCTCTATGACTCACGGGCACTTAACGCTTAAAAGCAACAAGTTATTTTATTTGCAAATATTTTCGAATTTTACCAGATAATTTGTTTTTGCCTATTATACCAATGTATACTTATATGCCAATAGGATCAATAATGTACTTTATCTTAAGGACTTTATGATTTGGAAAGAAAAAAAAATTGAAACTGTATAGTTATGAAAAATGTAACTGGATAGTATACTTTGTACCAATTATAGCAATTCATCTTTCGTAGAGTCTTAAATGAGATATCTTGTATGAAGGTTGCCGGAGTGGTAGCAATTCAACCATTCTTTGGCGGTGAAGAACGGACAGATTCCGAGACAAGACTCGAAGGGACGCCAATAGTTTCAGTGAAACGAACCGATTGGACATGGAAGGCGTTTTTGCCACAAGGAGAAGGGTTCAATCGCGATCATCCAATTGTCAATGTTAGCGGACCCAATGCAATGGACATATCCAAAATAGACTTTCCACCAGCAATGGTTGTTGTTGCTGGTTTTGACGCTCTACACGACTGGCAAAAACGGTATTATGAGTGGCTGAAGAAATCTGGAAAAGAAGCATACTTGTTTGAATACCCCAATATGTGTCATGCCTTCTATATCTTCCCGGAATTGCCTGAAGCTGGACAACTAAGCAAAGGGGGGGGGTGGGGGTGGGATATTATATTGGGTGTGTGGGGGGGGGGTTGGGTATATAATATATATATTATATATATATATATATTAATTGGGGCTGGTGGGCGAGGTCTTGTCGCAAGTATTGAACAATGTTGGCACTTGATTAACCTTGGTTAATAACTTGTTTTAGTACTCGTGTGTTAAAGTTATACCAGACATATTTTCTTTGGTACATTTTTGTCTAGTTAGTATGAATTTGGTGTCTGAACATCGAGGTCTTTATTTGTTATCCAACAAGGCTCAACAATCTTTAGAATGCGAGTTAAGTGTTCTAAAAACATTATGTTTGAGTTTATATGATGTTTTATGAAGGAAAGATTGAGGCCGAGATCAAGGCTATAAACGAACCGAACGAACACTAATGGAGCCTTGTTTATGTGCGTTCATTTAATTTTAACCGGACAAATAAATCAACATGAACGCTTAAACGGATGAATTTTCTTGTTCATGTTCGTTCATTAAAATATGAGATTGTTTTGTGTTGTTCATATCCGTTCATTTTATCTCTTCGTGAACGAACATAACACGATTTTGCTAGAGCGGGTATAAAGACGAGACTGCTTTGAAAAACACATTCATCGATATCAACTTATTTCATTTATAATTATTCTCTCTCTTGTGAGGATGTAAGATCTAAATTCAGAATAAGAGTATTTTCGGCCACCTATATTTAGGAAAATGTTGAAATTCATGACTTGCTTAAGTAATGTATAGAGTTGACTAAGCAACTAAAAATAGCCACTTTTTTATGTTTTACACGACAGGTATATATCTCATATGGGTGCTACTATTGGTACCCCCTGGCCCACTAAAAGGTACAAAAAAAATACCGAAGATTCCCTTTGTACCCCCCTTTTACAGTGCAACGCAGTTTTTTATCAGTTTCTGTTCCGTAATTTTTGACAGTTTCATACTTTTGACCTGTTAAACTGTATATTTTTCGTTCCGTATTCTGCGTTTCACTGTTTTATAATATAAACAAAATTATAAAAAAAATAGAAAAAATAAAAAAAAAACCGGAAAAACTAGAAGGGGTACAAACAGCTTTTCAAAGGGAGTACAAATAACATGAGCCATCTCATATAGCATACTGAAACTTGTCGTACTTAGATTGAGTTGTATTATTTCCAAGAATAGAGACATGAATAAAATAAGGCTTGTGTTATACGTACCTCCGGAACACCATTTGTACCCCTGTTTTTCCGGGTTTTTTTGGTCTTTTTTTTTTTAATTTTTATAATTTTGCTTATATTATAAAACTGTGAAACTGAAAGCGCGGAATAAAAATTATAAAGTTTAACGAGTCAAAAGTATGAAACTGTCAAAAAATACGAAACATAACCTGATATAAAACTGCATTGTACTGTAAAAAAGGGTACAAAAGAAATCTTTTGTACCTTTTTGATACTATTCAGTGGGCCAAGAGATACCAATAGTAGCACCCATAAAATAACTTTAAAAATAAAATTAGACTGAATGCTCTGTACCATAATTTTACCGCAACTTGTCAGAGTAAAAGTCATGACATAGCTAAATTATTTTGTCGTGTCATAAATGTTTCAACTGAAACGCGACAGGAAACGTGTTGGCCCGAAGGCTAGTGGTAATAAGAGGGTAGGGTACGGTGGCTTAAGCCACAAGCTAAAACGGGCCTCACAGCTATCACATCAGCTTTTCACTCTCACTCAAAAATACATTTTCACTCATAACACACATTCACTTCTTCACTTGGGTCCCATCACTAACTATTTTTTTTTCTTTCAATTTTTTTCACACAAACATAATTTATTTCACACAAATTAAAAATACAATACATAAAATAAAATACGAGACATAAGGAAATTAAACGATACGAAAGATAAAATTACGAAACTAATCGTCTGCACCAGCATCTTCATATTTCTTCATTATTTCAGCTTGTTGCCTTTCAATGAAGGCTCGTTTATGAGGCGGCAAATTCGAAGTATCGATCATGAGAAACTTCATCTCTTCACACTTCTTGATAGCTAAATCTTTTTCCCTCTGCGCCTCGTACGCTCTTTCAGCAGCATTACATTTACGTTTATAATCTTGAGAAACAAGGGACGATACAGACTCCGATTGGCTTCCCCAGGTGCTCCCCGACGTTTCAACCGGTTTTTGTTTTTTCACAGCACGTTGTTTGCCGGCGGGACGCCCTCTTTTATCCGGACCAAACACCTCTTGGAGATTATCTCCATCAATCGGCTCCGCCGCATCCCATTTGGGGTACTCTTTCAAAATTTTCCACACGTGAGGGTATTGAAAATTTTTACCAACTCGCTCCAAGTACACCGTCTTCACAGTCTTGATCAAGTCAGCTTCATTTTCCCCGCTTTTACGATTTGCCTGTTTGTAATAAGCGTTAAACCGTTGGCAATCACCGTGCATTCGGGTCCATTTCCCCGTCAACATATTTTTGGTACGCGCCGGACCTGTTGTTCGGTCGTGGAAATCTTCAAAAATCTTGTTCCAATAGATTTCATCCCGTTGGTCTTTTCCGATATTCGCGTCCTGCGAGTGCTTGATCCAAGCCTCGGCTAGCAAGATTTCTTCTTTATTATTCCAACGGATATTGAGTCGCCTTGTTTTCATATCTTCATTTTCATCGCCCTCGTCCAATTCGATAACTGGCTGTTTCCCCGTCCTTTTTTGTTTTCGCTTAGGTTCACGGGGTTCTTAGGCTTGGGGTATTTTGAATTGTGGTTGTGATGAGTGTTGTGAAAAACTTTGTGGTTGTGATGATTGTTGTGAAAAAAATGGCGGTTGTGATGATTGTTGTGGAAAAAAGTGGTAGTTGCTATTCTTAGGATTCGGTGTCAACATTGGAAACCCGTATTTGATTATTTTGAAGATACCCAATTGTTATTGATTAAGCCTGTTTCGGCGTGACATTTGAGAGCTATCCATAATGGGGGAAACGTTTATGCTACGATTTTGATGATTGAGAACTGTGGTAGACGGATCATTGGTTTGGCGAAGATTAGTATAGGTTGATTGGAGAAGATGGGTAAAAAAACCCGGGTTTTATTCATTTGGTGGTTGAGACATTTTTTTTTTGAGAAGAAGATTATATGTTTAGAGTAATAATAATATTGTTGTAGAGAATCGTGTGTTAAAATGGTAAAATAAAGTGTTATTTATAAGGAAAAATGGGTATAAAAAAAATTAATTTTTTTAAACTTTGAAAATATATCCGTTGGTTTGCAACGGTTTAATATATGTGAGTTTTGTCTTTTTGTTTCGTCGTATGGATGGCGAGGTGTGGTATTTTGTGGCCGTGGCGAGCACTCTCGGTATGTAGAACTAGAGAATGGCAAGAGACGTAAATGAAGTGGGCGAAGCCTCTCGCCACCATACCCCTCCCTCTAACAACTAACTTCACCAGCGTGACATAAGTTTCTCTCTCCAAAACTAACATAACCACCAACATAGTTTAATAAGACGACTAACTTCATCAACATAACATGCCCACAAAAAACAAAATATCACACACACACACAACTCGGTCGTCTGAACGACCGAGTTCTCCTGAAACAGCACCTAAGGCGCGTCATATTATTACTACCGGTCTAAGAAATACGGAGTAACCGGATAAGATGTATATATGGACTAAAATTGGTTGTAGTGATTTTCTGCTAACATTCAACTTGTACGAATAACCCCTTTCAACAGAACAATATACACGTTTCGTCATCATATTCATTTCGTGTTGTGAAATCAAGTTTAAAACACCCGGTAACAGTAGAAAAACCACTAAGTGTGGCCGCATCAACACTGTAGTCATCTCACCCTCTTGAGACCTAAAGACTATTTCCAATCAAAAAGAGAAACTTTTGACCTGTTTGGCATATAAACAGATCCATTTGGGTTGTGTTTTATCTCCATCCAACATTGAAAATACATTACATAGACTTCAATAGAAATACTCGTAAACTCAAACTGGACTTCATAAACATTTTTGTACTTGATAACCATTGATCCAATCAAGGTAGTTTCAACTTGCTAACAACCACAAAAATAAGAAGCATGTCTATCATTTCATTAAAATTCCTCACCTACTCCTCTGCCCCGTTATAATCGTAATAATATCTAATTACTGGTTGTCGTCATAACAATCAATGACTTAAAAGCCAAAGGTTTCTACCAAGCTGTTAGCCAGATCAGACGTGTAATTTTTTGGAAATTAAGATTGCGAGACTTAAAAAGCAAAAAACTTGTGAAAGATGTTGATATGAAAAGTAACATTATGAGAGGCTTACAGAATGTTCGCAATTCCACGCATTTTACAGATTTTCCTTAAATAAAAGCTGCTTCACGCAGATTTCTTCAACCTTACCAATTGCCAGTAGGATCGGCATCACGAGATGGATAAAAATCATCTGGTTTCACTATGTTTACATCCTCGAATTCATTGTCGTCTAAAAGTAAGAAAACCAAGTTCATTTCAGAATGAAGTCCTTAAAGCAGTACATACCAAAGAATAGCATAGAATAAACAATTAGTGGCATGCGGTGGCAATTTCGACCCATTTACTTATTGATGTACTAACAGTCCCAAAGGATTTGAAAAAAGCAGCTAAAAAAGGAAGCACGTCGAATGGGTCAGATGGATTAAATGCTATCCGGTTTTTATTAATGCATACAAGCATACAACCTACCTAGATTATTATTGTCAAAATGTAGTTTTGCACTCAATTTCTAAGAAAATAGAGTAATACTCATAAAATATTAGTAAATGAAGAAAAAACAGCTTGCAGATCGACCCTCCCCTAATCTGTTCCAAAACTACATAATTACGACCCACTGCCCCTTTCGCCCCATATCAATTAGTATATCAGACATCAGTAACTATATCAAAGTGACTGGTATTTCCGTTCCAAAACAATGACATGATTACAGAAAATTTATTGAGACAAGACACATCAAAATATGGGAGGTGTTGAACAAACAAAATATATGCATACGATACACAACAAACAATGACCAGACAACAAAAAAATCTACGAAAAGAAACATAACCTTTTCTCAAGACGAGTGCCACAACAGCATCGTTTTCAACCTACAAAGACATGGAAAAATATGTCAAAAGAAGCATCTGGATCAAGACACTACTTACAGATGGCAACGGGGATAATATTATGATCTATAAGATTCAATGTAGAAAAAAAAAAGGGACGGCACCTTTTGATCTGCCAATGTCTTTGAATCATCTAAGACTTCTCCAGTTGCAACTAAAATTAGACGTTGATCAAAAACTGGTTGATCTATGAGGTTATGCAACTTTTGCTTGAGGTCTAGAATTTTCTCAGTTGCATCACACTGCAGAAAGTAAGTCGTCTTATTGCGCTTAACACGAATGTACATAGCCTGCATCAAAGAATCGAGAGGGAAAGAAAGTATGTTGTATTAGAAAACACAATGAACAGTTACATTATAGATTAGTACCATTAGAAAACAGTTAAAACCAGCAACTCGATAATGGTAAGCAATTTACAAGAACGATATTCACTTCTAAACACCATTCAATCTGTAACTGTAAGTCAGCTCAATACTCAAAGAAAACGAAGGATATAATCACCAAGAAATTTATAAAAAGCTATATTCATCTAAAGTCACTACTAAAACACAAGTCGAAGAAGCTTTACCTTATTACCTACTTCTAATTTAAATGCAGGGCATATCCCAGAAGCACATACATACACTCATGTAATATGACGGCTTGTCTAACTTAAATGTGAGATGTTATCTTTATGTAAAACAGGCAGAAAACAAAGCTACTGTTGGTACTTCAATATAGTTATTATTACAACAAGACTACAACTATTCAGCTACAACGAAGGCACTATGTAAGCTGTATGAACACACATATCAGATATTCAGTTGCAAAATAAAGTCATACTAGGACAAAGATAACTAAGGAAGCAACTTGCCCACAAGTATAACGTATGATGTATAATATTTACTTCCACCCACTTCAAAAGTTAAATATGAAACCGTTGGCTCCATGCTTCATAATTTAAAAAATAAATTAATCCAGGATCAAGACTCGTACGCTGCATATAAGAATTCAGATTTCTTGTAAGTTTTGTACATACAATGCCTCCGTACTGAATAAAGTAAAGAAACCCCTGCTGCTGAGTTTTACTAAGATGAAAATGATTATCACAAAACGAGCAAAACTACAATGTTTTGATAAAGAGTCCCGCGTATACCAAATTTTACATAAACACTTTTTTCACTTTTGAGCAACCTGTATATCCCAAATGAGGAAGCCTTAGTGTGAGAAAGTCCAACATGTTTCACTTTCACTGACTACATAACGCCACTAGCAGTTGCGAATTGTTCAAAAGTGAAAAGAAGAAAAATGCTTACCCATGCATTTTTATGCGGGAACCCCTTTTTTAAAACACAGCAGATAAGCCCCCTTTTTCTGATAATCCTATTTATCCTAACACCATTTAGAAAGGAAAAAAAACCTTGACAATAGTTTCTCATATGGTAACCTTCTACATCACATTGTAACAATATGGCTCAAGAATAAAAAGAAGTATCTTAGAATTAAGACAAGTTCATTGGCATGCAAGCACAAAAAGAACACACCTAGTGCAAATAGTTGTAAACCGTTTATTAAAATAGAACTAAACCTCAAAATCCTCAATTCCCTGCGTGGCTGTAAGTCCATTCAAAAGTTTTGAGAAAAACCATGGCCAATGAACTTAAGTCACTCCTATCACGCTAGTTGAAAACCCTACGCCTGCTTGTATTCTAATTGTAGGGCATTTCCCATAAGCACGTTCATAGAGAATTTTACAGCTTGTCTAATACTATCGTTTTGTCATGAACCTTAGACATCATAATATGCCTCAAAATAAGACAGAAAACAATATTGCAAGAAAAAAAACTTTAGTTATTTCATTATCAAAGAGAACACTCGATTAACAGTTTCTTCTACAAAATCACTATTTTGTTTTAATAATATGCTTAACACACTGTAAATATAAAATTGATATAAACGTAGCTGCATTTAGCACCACTTTGACAATTTTCTCTTAAAGTTTCAATAACCAGACATATTAAGGGTGCGTTTAGTTAGGAGAAAACAACAAGCTGAAATCAGAAAATATTTTGTCATGCTAAATTTCAAAACAAGCTGGTTTTACTTTTTAGTGCGATGCAGTAAAGTTTCTCGACATGGTGATTTAACCCTATTATATACTTGCTACTTATAACCACCACCAAATTGTAAGGCACTTGACTTGCTCAATAACCTCACTAGGTACACATTTGGGGGCGGCCAGGGAAGGGTCGGAAACAGTCACGGGTACATCTGAGTCAAAAGACTCGAACTCCCCGCGTAACCTGAACAGAGAAAACCTCATCCATTTACCGTTTTATATACTTCCTACTGAAACGATTTGGATATCAACATGCATACGTGACAAAACTACTGATGTTTGATCTTCGCACGTTACAGTCACATTTTAACGCAATCACTATAATACAGTTACTAATCACAACATTCAATATCCAAACATCTCATTCGACTTTTTTTACAACCGCGATCAAAACTAAATTTTCACAGCCATTACTAATCACAACATTTTAATCATCTTATCTAAAAAACCGACTCCGCGAGCCGCGATCGCAATCCATGCAAATCATCATCAAATTCACACAATCACTACATTAAATACCTAAACATATGAATCAAATAAACTATCAAAAACTGAAATTGAATCAATATAACATCATAATCTATAAAAATTTAGCTTTAATCGCGTTTTAACCTAATTTGCCCTAATTTTTAACCATCAAGTAGCAATTGATCACGAAATTCAATATATAACCAGATTGATCGGAAAAAATTGAAATAACTATCATGAAAACGGACCATTCGTATGAGATCGGAGCTCCGACCGGTAAGTCGCCGGAGTAGATTAGATGACGTAATCTTTTAAGGGTTTATTTTTTCTCTCTATGTATAGTGTACTTTGAAAAAATAAGGTCAGGTTAGTTTTGGTTTAGGTCCCTCGTGTATATTTTAGTCCCTAAAGAAATACAAAGGTTTTGTTTGGATCAGTTAAGAAACACTTTTTTTTAGAGAGACAGAGGCAAGAGTTCGATCCTCACTCTCTACAAAAAAGGCTGGAGGTTCTCTAGAAGTAGTCTATCTACTTTCACGTAGAGGTAAAACTGTCTACATCTCACCTGTTTCATACCTTGTGAAAGACGAAATTAAGTGCCGTTGAGTTTTTTGAGTTTGAGTTGATCAAACAACTTTAATATCGAAAGCATCTTTCATAACAACTTTAACCTTATTAGTCCTATAAAAAGAATTCATTATTTCACTTGAATATCAACCTAAGGCTGTGTTTGGTGATATGTTTTTGTTTTTAAAGTTTTAGGATATAATGCTTTGCTTATAAACGAGAATTTAGCTTGTGTATTTTGTCTAAACTTGAACGCCACTAAAACGTTGAGTTTTAAGTTAATTTACACTTAAAACTGCTACAATGTTACGCCCCAAAATCCGACGAGGTACTTTTACATAATAAGTGTCACATTATTAGTTTGCATATACTAAATAAGTATTAGAGCATTAATTTGTTGGTCATTTAAAAATAAGAGAAAGTCAAGATAATAGTGTGTTTTAGTTATAACTACCAAGGTTGACTTTATTTGACTTTCAAAAGTTCCACAGATGAAAGAGTGTGAGTATGGGTCGTGTAATGCAATAGAGGAAAAAAGAGAAATCTTACAAGTAATATAGTGATCAAGGAATGGTGTTTGTAATCAAGCATTTAACCCTAAATATCATTCCCCACAACTCCACAAGTAAGTGTCGATTAATTCATTTTTTAATAGCATTTTTTGTTAGGGATTATGAAGATGAAATTTGAAGATTTTTGGTAAATTAGAGTTTTGTGTGAAATTGATAAATTAATGAAATAAAGGGATGAAGTCCTTACAATGATTGATGATGAAATTATTATTTGGGAAAAATACTCATAAGATCATATTAGATGATCAAATGGATGGGAATTGAGGAGTGTTTGACATATTGAATTATAGAATTTACCTTTATAGTATAATGTGATGGTATGCTAAAATGCGTAGTTATTTCCTGTATAGGAATAGATCGACCAAATTGAACAAATGATAGGTCAAGATCATGTTGTTCATTGGAATTGAAGAGGGGGAATGAGCAGACATAGATAATTGCCTTGTAACATAGTTTAGCCGCGAATTGAGGTAAGTAAATCGGTCTTAACCGTATTTATAATGTTCTATCATAATGTTGAATTATGGTGGTTAAATGTTTTGAGTGTATATAAGAGCTTATATTAGCTAGGTTGGATGCATTGCTAGGGTATGCTTAAAGCAAGCTAAGATAGGACTATAAATGAAACAAGGTATGGTATAATGTAAGCCAACTTGAGAGTTGGTAAGAGTAAGTGATAAAGCTTATTATACATAGGAAATTTAGTTAGTTACATGGTAGTTAGTAATAACTAGCTAAAGGTATGTCGGTGATTTTTTTTCATATCAAGCCCGATATT
>BQNB010033010.1:32326-50189 GCA_026074375.1 Tanacetum coccineum | reverse complement strand
TAAAACTACTTTTACCAATTTCCAATAAATAATATAAGACTGATAGTAATGGTGACAGCGGTCACCCCTGCCACCTCAACGACAACTCGGCTTTCTCTTTCTAAGACCAAACAAATGACCAAATGCACGTAATGCTGATCGCAGGGGAGACCTAACACTTTTTGTTCGAATAAAAATTTCATTAATAATTAAAATAATATTACAATAATATAGTAATTCAAACAAAATAAAAAACCTTACAATAAGATGAAAGCGCTTCTTGATTTGATCGATGCCAAGGGTGTTTAACTAAATCGACTTTAAGATTTAAATGAGTTTCCTGGTTGTGTATATCTCTAACAGCTTGTCACGTATTTTCTTCTAATCGTACAAGATCATCTTCACGATGTACTTCCTCCGAATAATATTCAGAAGAAATTACCCTCTCTTGGTCTTGTATAATCATATTATGTAATATGATGCAAGTGTACATAGACGAATAGTTGCAAGTGTAGATCAAGGCATTGATTGGATGGTCTTGCGACAGTGCGAGAGTTTTTATTGTAGCCCGCTTTTTCTTTAGTACGCCAAACGCTCGTTCAACTTGTTTCGTTGCTACTTGCACGTTCTTATACTTTATTTGCTTCGTATCATTCGTGTCTGGATGTGAAATAGACTTAATAAGAAAAACTCATTCCAAATATATCCCGTCATTAAGATAATATCTACATCTATAATTCAGGTCCTTAGCCACAAATGGAACATCTCGTGCTTTCCCTTGTTTGAGATCGTTTAAAAGAGGCGATTGACACATAACATTGATGTCGTTATTGGGACCAGCAACACCAAAGAACGCATGCCAAATGCATAAATCTTGTGAGACAACCGCTTTTACTAAAATAAATGGCTCTGGCCCGTAATCACCTCTACAAAATTGAGCAAGTTGTGCAATTGGGCATGGTCAAAAAAATAAGAACGTTATTCCTTAATTGTGCAGGTTTGCTTCTCCTTTACGGTGGGCTTTTAACGTATAAAAAAATTAATCAGTTAGTAACCGGTTATTACCCAATCGGGTCCGGTTACTAGCCGGTTTCCCAACCGGTAAACGGCTAAAACCCATAACCGGCCACTAACCGTCGGTTATTCCCTAACCGGAACCGGTTAGAGTCAATAACCGGTTTTGATTTCGGTTTTTTTTCGGTTTCGATTTATTTTCCACGGCTAACAAAGATATACTCAAGTTATCGGGAAAAAAAAGTCTTTTAGTCCGGGTTTGAGGGAAAAAAAGTCATTGACTGAGGAATATTGAGGAAAATAAACAACCCCAATCCCAAACACCCCCATAAAGCCTGTGGCAGAGAACCCTAACGACGATAAATTAGATTAGAGATGCCGATACTCCTACCTAGAGAATTTCGTTGGGGCAGACGTGTTCCTTTATACGGAACAAATACACGTACTGACGAAGAGATAGCAGATTATTAATGGAGACAAGTTTTGAAAGATCATGGTTTGCGTTACAGACCTTACGTCCCAGAAGATGAATTTATTCCTGATAAATACTTCTGTGATTATTTGCGTTGGTCCGTTGACGAACCTGATTGTATCGAAGAGGAAGCGGAAGCACTCCGTCTTTTTAAATGGACCTATGAGAGTAGATGGATGAAGTATAATACTGACGTGCTCCATAGTGACCGTATTCCTCGAGAGACGAATATGTATTACATTTGCCAATATTTGCATCAGAAAATTTGGGCCAAAATAGTGCTTAAACCAGAACCACAGGAAGGAGGATCTGCGGAAAGCGTTTCGAAGGAGACAATGAACGAGCCCGAGAATAAAAAGAAGAAGATGAGGAAAGCGTAGTAGTTGTACTCGTTTCTTTTAATTGCTTAGACTTAAACTCCCGTGATGTAATGTGATACTCGTGCATTCTCGCTCTTGTTTATTACTACTTAGCTTGTTAAATAAATGAGTGAATGAATACTCTTGTTTGGTATTTGTTGATTGATCGATTCCCGCACTAGTTACTACTACTTGTTAAGTATACCAACACAAAACCATCTATTGTTCCGCTTTTATGTTTGTTTGTTATGATGATAATGCCATTGGATCGACTAAGTGTGTTATTCCCACTCGTAAGCAAGCCTCATTTTCCTCTTAAGGATTTATTATGTTTCCGTTAAATAAACCAACTTACAATTATTGTTATTGTTCTGTCACTCAATTTGTGTTTTCTACACAGGACATATAACGGACTTTATACTTTCCATACAAACAGGTGCTTCTTCACGTCTTTTCTTTGCATTTGTGTTACTAAAAATCTCAACATGTTTTTATGCTGCTACTTGTCTTGTGCAGTATGTTTCCTAGGTAAGACAACACACGAATCATTCTAACAAAACGTGTACCAGAACCACAACCGTTTTGCCAGTTGTCATTATGCTCGTGATGTGAGTTTATATATGTTCTTTCTTTGTTACTGGACTGCGTATTTGCTGAACCTTTATATTATATGGATCAAGTCGCTCACACTATTGCATTTATTCTGTAGCTAATTGATTTTTCAAGCTGGAAAGTTACATGAAAAACTTGCGTGCACTGAAGTTTGTGACTCTTTTATACAGCTGATCATCCTACTGCCGAACGTCAAACTTCTGCAGGTATCGCTAGAGTCTCTTTTTTGCATCTTGTCTTTATCGATGCTTCTGCAGGTATCGCTAGAGTCTCTTTGTTGCATCTTGTCTTTGTTGCATCTTGTCTTCATGTGGTTGCTATGTGTCTATTTTCAGATCATGTTCCCTAACTAGGTATATAGTATAGATCTTTATCTTCTTCTAGCAGATTTTTCGTTGTAGATTTAGCCATGCGACTTTGTAGGTGCTTCATGTTTGAGTGTGCATCTGCGTTACTATTTTTGTGTCTTCAGTACGAGTATTTTAGTTTATTAAAAATCCATCACAACTATTGACAAAATACAAAAGCAAAAACCAGTGATATTGTCATTTTGTCTAGAGTATCCTCTTTATGCCTATTACTATCCAAAATACGATATATTTTAACTGTTATTACTTTTCTTTAAACACTACAACGCCGTGAAGAACAAGCTGGTAAGTTAGTTGCACAATAAATTCTAGGCTACATATGACATATCATTAAATTTTGGGCAAATTGTCACTATAACAGACTTTGAAGTAAACGTCAAAGTGTATATTTTGTATTATTGTGATGAACGTTAAGCTAGTAAACCAAGCCACGAAGATCGAATTACTATTTGGTATTAGACAGATTTAGCCATATATATACAATCATCATTTACTCGTGTTCCACGTAAACTACATTTTTCGTATGCATCATTCGTGTCTACGATTCAGTTCATAATGAAAAAAACCCAACTCTGCTTTCAGTTATTCTTGAAACCCTTTTACGTTTATCTTGTTTGATCAGATCATCAATGCGATTTTGGTTTTGGGTCGTATATGTCTAGCTTGATATTTCGTGAAAGTAAATCATGAATAAGCACACGATTTTTATTGCTTGACAAACAAGTTACATAGATGGTACTTCAATACATTTGCAAATAGTTGCACTCACACACATTCCTTATTATTCAAAGCATGCAGGATAAGATCACTAGTTTGAGATATCAATGGCCTTCACCTCAGGCTTCTTAACCTCCTGCATAGGCACAGTCACAGTCAGCACCCCGTTCTCCATCTTTGCTTTGACCTGATCAACGTTCGCATTATCCGGCAACCTGAAGTGCCTGAGAAACTTTCCAGAGCTCCTCTCCACACGGTGCCACTTGTCATTTTTCTCCTCTTTCTCTCTGCTTCGTTCACCACTAATCTGTAAAATCCTACCCTCTTGCAACTCCACCTTCACCTCTTCTTTCTTCAATCCTGGAAGATCAGCCTTGAACACATGAGCCTCTGGGGTCTCCTTCCAGTCAATTTGGACATTCGCGAAAGCTGATGTTTCACGGGCACCAGCTGGAATATTGGAGAGGGAGTTGCTGAAATCATGGAAGGGGTCCCATATGTCCAGTGAGAAAGGATCAAAGACATTGGTTCTACTTCCACCGAAGAAGCTTGGAATAATAGACATTTTGTATAGAATGAAGCTTTGTTAACTCTGAAAGTAGCTTAAACTGAAAATGAAGAATTAGATGCGATTGTGAGATTCTAAGCTGATCATGCTAGATGGTTCTGGGGTCTTCAATAGGAAAAGTGATCATTTGCTGGTGACATTTCATTAGAGGATTATGGGACCTTTGTGGGCCCTTTTGTTAAAGATATATGCCTATCTACTCTTCACCAGAATCGTCTAACTTGATCAAGTCACATCCAGTCTTTCATTTTTTTAAATGCAACAGTAGTTTAGGAATAATTATCAAGGCCCTTTTTCCGAACATTAGGACTTCATCCCAATGAGCTCTTTGTTTTAAAGATTCTTTAAGCATAGTTATGATGTCCTTGAATAGTGAGGGTTAAAGGTTAAGGTATGTGAACATATGTCCAAATCTGGGTCAATACCAGCAAAAACATCTCTAAACAAATTCGAGCAACCATCCAAATGTGATACGAAGAAGAATAGAAAAAGAAGTTTGTGGGAGTTGAAGTTCAAATGAAGCATGTCCAAAAGTAAACCAACCCCTCGGACTGCTACGAAAAACACCATCGGATTTCAAAGTAGCACGATCTAATTCAAAAATTTCCCCCAATTGAGCGCATAGATGGGTGTATACATTTGCGATTCCTGAAGATATTTCCATACTGATAATTATCATCAAATGTCATACTAGTGAGTGCAAAGTTTATATAAAGATCCGTAAAGAACTAACAAGAACACATAATTACACACACAGATGTTTCAACTTCAAACATACAAATACAAAGAAAAGAAAAGAAAAAGATCTAACAATGATCTTAGAACACAAACCCTAAACATAGAATATTTGGAATTTTTAATATACTATTTCCAGCTTGGCACTATCGTTCCTGCAAAATAAAAAGATATACAAAACAAGACAAAAACTTTTCCAACCAAGATATAAGCCAATATATTTTTTATATGAACCCCTTATTCTTTTACCAACTTGTCATAACATATTTATTTTTAGAGCATTGCTAAAACCTCCTACAAAATCCTCCTACTTATCCTCCTACACACACAATAATAAAATATACATTTTTTCCATTTATTATCTCTCCAAATGTAAACCGTCCGTTCCGTCACTTGTCAGGATCCTGTGAGTAGGAAGAAAAGTAGGAATAACTAGTAGGAGGAAATAGCATTTCTCTTATTTTTAATACCCCTTCATAAAATATTTATGAAACAAGTTCTTAAAACCAATGTAGTCAAGGAAATTTTGATGTTCATTTCCAGACGAACCTTTTGTAAACAAATCTGCAAGATTATCTTCATATTTATAGATAGGAGGGTCATTCCGGATGCTATGGCTTGGAGGCATCATGACTCCGATGTTAATGATACATTTCCGGATGATGATTTTAGCATTTTGGACGTTCGAGCACTTGCTGAAAACATTATTGACCTTCGCCGGTGCATCCTGGTCTTCTCTTTGCCGCTGGTGTGGCTACCACTTGGGATTTTCCTGGCTTTCATCCCATTTTTAAAGATACCGAAGGGAATGGTAATATATTATGACTTTATAATTTCCTTTCTTTTTTATTCTTTGTATAACCATTTTGTTTTTGTATATGTATGTAGGTAATCCCTGATCCTTCTTAATGTCATGCTTGTTTATTGTTTTTTCTTTCTTCTTTTTCAACGGTGACCATGTCTGGGTACCTCAGTTTTCCCTTCCTTTCCAGTGCTTCAGTTGTAAAAGGAGCTGTTGTATCAACCAAAAAACTGATAGACCAGCACACCACTCCCCCTCTCTCCGTGGATGAACCTATTCGAGAAAGGACCCGACATCTACGAGTTGTGGAGATGGAAGATCTTAGGTTATTAACGGCTAGAGAAAAGAGAAGCCAAGAGGCTTAGGATGTGCCAAGAAAAAAGAGTGTGAAAAAGGGAAATGATGATCGAGAGAGTTCGAAACCCAAACCCAAGAAAAGAAAAGCTCTAGCTGTGAGGAAAGATCGCACGACCAGCTCTGGGCATGTTTCATTCCCATCCGGATGATTGCCCCCACCAGACCAGCGGTGGAGGTTCATTCGGATTCTGATGGAGAGGATGATGAAACTCAACATGCTCCGGAAGACAGTCATCGTTCGACCCATCCTTCTCCACGTGAGTCAGCGAACGAGTCAGTTCACAACTATGTTGATATTGATAGTGGTAAGGATAAGGAGAGCCCTCCCCGGATTGCACCTTTTGTTAATCAGTTAGGAAGACCTTTAAACGCCGATAAAGAGGAGTTGTTCCTTTCTGATTCCAATGTTAGTGGTTTGTCCCAGCGGTTAAGTCGCCCTGCCGCTCATCACGATTCTTTGATCGGTGCTCCTTTGTCGCAAGCGCGCGGGACTTTAAGAGGTATGATTCTTGTCTTGTTTTTATCTTAGTCGTGACGTTTTACTTATATGCTCTTATGCTTCTTCTCCTTTTCTTTTGTTTCAGATCTACACATGGAGGATAGAGAATGCTCCTGTTCTGGGGAGATATATATTCTCGGGTGGAGCATTCCCCGGAGGTGCCGTGGAGATTCTCCCGTTTGGTGTCAGGAAATGATGGTTCATCGTGCTCCTCCGGTAGCCCAAGAAGAGTCAAATGCTTTGCCCAATCATATTGCTCTTGAGAGAGCCTGGTTTACTTTGGCTAAGGGAGCTATGGCTCAAACCGACATTCTTGAAAGGTTTGAAAACGTCCAAGATGATTATACTAGATTGGCTAAAACTCATGATGAATGCTTCGATACTGTTAGGAAGTTGGTTACTGCTCGGCAAGATCTAAAACAAAATGCCAAACTTTTTATACCACAATGGTAACCATTATTATACGGGGCTGTAAAGAAGAATCAATTATGTTGTGATCTGGAAAACTTAAAGCATTTGAGCAAGAGAAGAACGAATTATCAGTTGTCAACAAGGATCAAACTCTTCAGATTCAAGAGCTGGAGGCTGAAAATGAATTACCTTAGAAGGATTCTGCCCCGCGGCAAGCGACGAAAGTGTCCGTCATGGGTGCTAAAAAGAGTACAAATATCTTGTAGCTCAGTTGTGTAAAGGCTCTGAAGTTGAGAAGTTTGATTGTTATATTTCCCCGCTAGTTGCTTCCTAATAGTGGCCAGTCGTCTCTTCAAAGTCGATGAGTAAGAAAAGTTTGTCCGAGCCTTTTAACATAGAAATTCAAGCAGGTTGGGGGAAAGGATTGAGTGAGGGTAGAACTGATGAAGAGATTTTGAACGCCTTGCGTGGTGCTTCTAACTTTGATGCCTATTCTGACAAGAAGCTTTACCTTATGTATGACAAACTCTTCGAAAAAGAATATCCTTTCATCATGAAGATTGCCACCGGGTATCGTCATTCTGTTTCTGACTTGCTCAAGGTTCACCCTGACCCTGCTCCCTCCGACGGAACATCAGTTCCAACTATCTCCACTTCTCTTGCCGGACCTCCAGATCTTTTAGTTCATCAGGGAACTTAGCTTACTTTATTTTGTCTGTTTGTAACTTAACTTCTTCATGATGTTTGATAGTTTGATGTAGTAATGACGTTGGATATTTGTTTATTGTGATGTACACTTTAATGCTTCGACTATTTGTCATGATGTTTTATTGACATTTTACTTTATCATCCATATAAAGTGTTGCTTATTGTGTACCTTAGCGTTGCCTCATTTTTATATATGTTTCTTGTTGATACATAATGCCTTTTGGCGCTGCATTTCGGATCATCCCCGTAGACTTAGTCTTTTGGGGTAAGTAGTGCCTTACGGTGCTGTGCACCCCGTCTTATCCCTTTAGACTTAGTCTTTTGGGGTAATATCATGACTTTCGGTGCTATGCACTCCAGCTCATCCCTTTAGACTTAAGTCTTTTGGGGTAATATCATGCCTTTCGGTGTTGTGCACTTTGGCTCATCCCTTTAGACTTAAGTCTTTTGGGGTAATATCATGTCTTTCGGTGGTGTGCACTCCGGCTCATCCCTTTAGAGTTAAGTCTTTTGGGGTAATATCATGCCTTTCGGTGCTGTGCACTCCGACTTATTCCTTTAGACTTAAGTTTTTTAGGCAAAATGATCATATGTTCAACCGGAGGTAGCGAGCCGTCCGGTGAAGAACTATGTTTTTTTATAGCAAATTGGAAAATTGCTCCTTCCTAAAAGATAGGAGAAGGAGCTTCATATTCATTGTAAAGTCATAATTTCATACAATAATTTGGAATTCTTAAAACAATGGCTTCTACAAATAACATTTGCGAAGATTAATTGCATGCCATGTCTGTGGCACCTCTTTGTCTTTCATGGTTTGCAACTTGTAAGAGCCATCCTGATATGCTTCCGTGACTCTGTATGGTCCTTCCCATTTGGGTCCCAACTACCCTTGGTCTTCAACCCTACTTTCTTCGTTCCTTCGAAACACGAATTCCCCTGGCTTAAAGCTTGTAGTAGGTCCAAGTTGAGGCGTAACTCTTCTGCATTAAAACCGTCCCTGATCATCATTGTCTGGTAGGTAGGTATGCCTATTTCGGCTGGAATGACCTCTTCACTTCCGTAGGTCAGACTGAAAGGTGTTTGTTCGGTGGGCCCATAGGACATTTGGTAATTCATCCACCCATTCAGCTCTATCCTTTCCAAGTCTAGCCTTGATCCATTCCATCTGACTTTTATTTGCACTTTCTACTAAACCATTGGCCTAGGGGTGAGCCACGACCTTGTTCATCTGTTGAATGTTCAATCTTGTGCACCAAGCTTTGAACGAATCATTCACAAATTAGGTACCGTTGTCTTTGACGATTATCCAGGGCAGTCCAAACCTGCAAATTATGTTATCCAAAACGAAACATATAACCTCCTTACCGGTGATCCTTACCAATGGTTTGGCCTCAATCCATTTGGTAAAATAGTCGATTGCTACTATTACGAACTTGATCCTTTTGGCTGCCTGAGGAATGGGTCCTACTATATTCACGCCTCACTAGTAGAGCGGCCATGGTGCCATAATGGAGGTTAATAATGTTTTGGGGAGTCTGGGTACTGAAGAATGTATTTGGCATGAATCGCATTTCTGGATCTCCTTCTTAGCGTCTTCGTGCAAGGTTGGCCAATAGTATCCATGCCTCATCACTTTCCTAACTACGGCTCTAGGGCCGGAATGCATTCTACATGCTCCCATGTGGATCTCTCGAATAACGTAATTCGCTTGTAACGGGCCTACACATCTCAACATGGGAACCAGGTAGGATTTTTTTAAAAGCACTCCGTCTTCCATTACATACTGGTTGATTTTGACCCGCAAGTTACGTGCCTTATTCAGCCATATTCCTTTCGCCAAACATTGGATGATTGGCGTCATCCAATTATCTCCCTCCTCTTTGACCACCGCATTGATTTCCTTTTCTTCCGTGGACCGTTCATTGAGTATCTCAACCAAGATTTCCTTGGTAAAGTGATTGAAAGCTACCGAAGCGAGTTTATTGAGCACATCAGCCTTTTGATTTAGGTTTCTTGGGATGTTCTCAATGGATAAGGATTTAAAACAAGCAATGTACTCCCTTGCCTTGGCGAGGTATTTAATCATGCTATCACTACTGGCTGTAGAGCTTTGAACGCCCCGATTTGTGTAGGCTGTTTGAAGTCGGACTGGTGTTACACCGCTCTGAAATTCATATATCTCACGCCCATTCCTTGTGACTCTGTGTACCGGTATGTCTAATAATAGAAGCATAACTCCAACGCAGATAGCTGTGCCTCCACTCACACCTTACCCGCCGCGCTCCGCTTGACTACTCTGATCTATGTTATCTCAAACGTGACACCCCTACCACCTCGCATCTATACCCCACTAGCGCGGACCACCTCTTCGTACGCCTCCTGCACACCCCCCGTCACTCTCTCTCGTTAGTGTTGAGGAATCACCGCTTTAGATCGGAGGGCAATAGTCGGTATTCGACTTCGCTAGGCGCCCGATAGGACTTAGGACCTGCCTGACCCATAATTCCAATATAGTTGCCAGTCCCGGATGAACAATTGCTCTATTTCTAAGTATTCATCCATTTCCAGAACTACCTCTGGTGTCTGGAAGTAAGATTCTGCTGCCTCCCCATCTGGCGTTTCTGCTATGAAATCGGCCAACACCTGACCTTTCACAGCATTTCTAGGCTCAAAAGTGATATTGTATGCTCCTAACTCAACGACGGACTTTGCCAATTTTCCTACGGCTTCCGTTTTGCTAAGAATCTGTTTTATAGGCTGGTGAGTGATAACTTTCACCGGGTGAACTTCGAAATATCGCCTCAGTCTCCTAGTCATGTGGATCAAAGAAAGTGCCAACTTTTCCATAGGGGCGTAATTTCTTTCCGCCTCATTCATGGTTCGGCTTACGTAATGGACATGACATTGATTTCCCTTCCTATCAGTCATGAGGACGACGCTCACCGCTTCATTTAATACTGCCAAATATGCATATAGGGTTTCCTTTGGGAATGGTGGGATTAGGGATGGAAGGTTCAGAATGCATCTTTTCATCTATTGGAAAGCCTCCTCTGCTTCAAATGTCCACTTATATTCATGTTTGTTCTCCTTGGTTATGTTTTTAGCGCGTTGAAGAAAGGAAAAGATCTTTTGGTTGATTTTACGAGGAATCGATTGAGAGCTGCCAGCTTCCCGCTGAGGCTTTACATTTCTTTCAACGTCCGAGGCGACTATAGGTCTACCAGAGCCTTGGTATTCTTGGGGTTCTCTCAGATTCCTTCGGAGGTCACCCTGTACCCTAAAAATTTACCCTCTTTGACCCTGAAGAAACATTTCTTTAGGTTCAACTTCATATTGATTTTCCTCAGGTTGTCGAAGGTTTCGGCTACATCAGCCAGCAACATTTTTTCGTCGTTGCTTTTTATCACCATATCGTCTATGTATGCTCTAGATTCCTTCCAATCTATGACTGGAAGGTTGTATCGACCAATCTACGTATGCTTTTTAAGACCAAAAGGCATCTTGATGTAACAGTACTTTCCTTGGTCTATATAAAATGTTGTCTTATCTTTATCCTCCTTTGCCATTTGAATCTGATGATAACCCTTGTAAGCATTTAAAAAACATTTGTACTTGAAACCCATGATAAACTCCACCTTGCAATCTATGTTTAGAAGGGGATAGTAATCCTTCGGGCATGCCGAGTTTAGGTTCTTAAAATCAATAAACATCCTTCATGCTCCGTCACACTTTTTGACCAATACAGGGTTGGAAATCCAGGTGGGATATTTTATCGAGCAGACAATGCTGGCTTTGACCCACTCAACGACTTCTCTAGCTACCGCGTCACTCTTCTCGAGGGCTAAAACCCTTCGTTTTTGACAAATAGCTCGATGGACGGGTTGACATTCAAAGTATGTTCTATGATCCATCGGGGAACACCAGTCATATCAGCTGGTTCCCACATGAATATTTCCATGTTGTCTTTCAGTAGGAGCTTTAGTTGGGATTTACATGTCTCGGATAGTCCTCCTCCTATAACAACTAACTGGTCCGGAAATGTTGGTTTTACTAGGACCTCCTTCGTTACACTGACCTCCTACACGTCAGCCCCTTTTTTCTTGGCCTTTTCTAGAATCTCATCTTCAATCATCTGGTTCTTTTCTAAACGCCTGCATTTTGAGATGATCACCGCTCGGGTAACCAAGTTGGCTATCCCCTTCGGAGTTAGGAACTTCGTCATTGAGTGAATGGTAGAGGGTATGTCCCCGTAATGTTTTTAGTCTGGTCCTTCCTAAGATTATATTATATGGCGAAGGAGCCCTGATGATGGTGAACTTCATGGTTGTTCTCTGACATAACCCCTCGTTCCCAAAGCATACTTCAAATTCTATTTTTCCTAGTGGCTAGAATTTCCTTTAAAGGCTTGGTAAGGGTGTCAAGAGTAAGCACTGAGGTAACCCGAGCCTGATAGTCTCCTCTATGAGGATGGTAAGCAAAACGGTTATCCCTTCCTCTATACGAACCGTAATTATCTCTTCCCCTGTGGTTGTTCCGGTTATCGTACCTCCGGAGGTCTCCGGTGTAGCTGCTTCGGTAAGGACGATCGTCTTTTTGGATTACTGTCGAGAATGATTTTTGGTGTTGTTCTCCTGTTTCGCCTTTAGGAAGCTCCGTCCAGGAAAAAGCCTCCTCGGAATGGACAAAGTCATCTACCCTCACCATCATTTCATCTACCGTTGTTGGAGCCTTATTCGAGAAACGTTTTGCCAATTCTGGACACTTGAGCGAATCCATGAACGACGCAATTTTCATGACCTCTAGAACTCCCATTACAAAACCAGTCTCTACCGTCCACCTCTCCTTAAATGATGTTATTGACTCATTGGCCCTTCTGACTATTTCGTGATTTCGTGTGGCTCCTTGAAACATGCCCTTCGGATTAAGTATCTGGCAGCGAATGCGTCCCTAAGCTTCGACCATTCGTTAATGTTGTCAGCCGGAAGGCATTTAAACCACCCTTTTGTTGGTCTATCTAGAGTTTGCTAGAACATTCTACACCATACTGGCATGGGCCATTCCCAGAGTTAGCCGCACTGGCAAATAGGCTCAAATGATCCTTTGGATCAGCTGTCTAATTATATAACTTAATGTTAGCTGGCATCTTGTATTCTAGACTGGCGAATTCTATGATCCTCCGATTAAGAGGAGTTCGTACAGCTTCCTTAAATGGATTTTTGAGATCATTGTCC
Organism: Tanacetum coccineum; assembly: GCA_026074375.1. Taxonomy (NCBI): domain Eukaryota; kingdom Viridiplantae; phylum Streptophyta; class Magnoliopsida; order Asterales; family Asteraceae; genus Tanacetum; species Tanacetum coccineum. The sequence continues at coordinate 37,357 of BQNB010033010.1, read as the reverse complement.
ACCACAGCTTTTCCCTTTGCCATGTGGTTATCCCTTACTTCTGTGTCTTCTTCCCCAAAATCTAGTCGTCTAGGATCGACCGTATTCTTTTTGTTATGGTTTTTGATCAGAGATTTGAGAGCGTACATGTGCCCTTCAAGCTGCTCTTTGGTCAAAGGGGGACTCTCCTCCCGATCGTCTTAATCCCTTTCGACTACCGGACCCGTCATCCCGCTACCTTGATAAATGAGATTTGGTCCTACGGATGGCGCCAATTTGTTGAGGTAAAATTCCGTACCTCAAGTTAGATAAAGGATCGTCCAAGGTTCCTGAGGATAAGAAAGATAAAACGCGTTAGCCTCGCCTTGGGTTTGACCCCAAGACGAAGCTTCGGCGTGAGAGTAAGTATATGTGGGAGCCGGAAGGCACAAATAGTAAAGTGAGTAATAATGCAGTAAATGATCCCTAGTTTGTAGTAAATGAGGGGGTATTTATACTACCACATTTATTGTGGAGATGCACTGTTCATGACACTTTGGGAATGGTTGCGCCGAGCTACTCCTAGTACTTGTGTCAGACGGTATGGTCACGTGGGAGACACAACCCCATGATTTCTAGGATGGCGGCGTTCTTATGAGTGCAAGTCATGGACCGCTTGTCCAAGGGGGAATCTGCTCCTTTAAGTGTCTCGTTTCATTACAAGCTACATACCTTGATAGGTCCCTTCGGAAGGTTGACGTGCCCTCCGGTTATTGGTCCTGTCAGATAGATACGTCGACAAACTGCAGTATTATCTTTTTAATCCATATTAACTCACAAGTTGCACTACACATAGCTTTGTATTCCGCCTCTACAGAACTTCTAACAATATCATATTGCTTTACTTTTCTAGAAACAAGAAAATGTCTAGAAAAAAACACAAAGCCCATTCATAAATTTTCTTGTAACTTTGTATTTAGCTCAGAGTCAAGAAAGACTCTTAAGATTAAAATATTTACTCTTATTAAATGTGATACCTTATCTAGGTTCCTTTTTTTAACCATGTTTCCGACCTTATGACCGACTAATCCACGAGATTCGAACCCACTGTCACACATACTCAAACCAAGTAAAACCCTCCGTTTTCAGGAGGTTGGCATGGTTACTTCAGAGTTGTTTGCACCTAGTAGGACTAAACTTGAGACCTCACACATTTTACTATGAAAGTCACAACATATGCAAGATCTGGTTTGGTAAGTGTGAGATAAATCAACTTACCAACTAGTTTTTTATGACTGTTAACATCGGTTAATGGCTCATCTTTTAACATTTTCCTTTAAACAACTTTACTTGTTGATACAAAAATAATTTCAATAGGAGTATTGCATGGTTTACTGGTAAGCATCCCAAATTCTGCTAACAAATCCATGCAGTACTTTCTTTGAGTTAGACGCAAACCACTTTTAGTATCCATGACCTCATTTCCCAGAAAATACTTAAGGTTCCCTAAATCCTTGATTAAAAATTTTGAACTAAAAAACAGGTTAAATTTGTTAACTTCATCAATATTTTTTTGAGTAATAACAATATCATCAGCATTCACGATAATCACATGTTTAGACTTAACAAACAAAGACAAATGTTTTTTGCTTTGAGCAAACTCAATTTCAGGTAAAACAGAAACCAACTTCTCATTCGACTTTCTAGAAGCTTGTTTAAGCCCATACATAGACTATTTAAAAGTTTACATACTTTTTTTTCATTTTTATCAAAATAACCATCTAGTAAAGACATATAAACTTTTTTTAATTCACCATACAAAAAAGCATTGTTTATAACCAACTAATATAATGACCAATTATTTTGAACAACTAAGCCGATAATACACCTAACTGTTACAATCTTAACCACATGAGAAAACGTTTGTTCATAATGTATACATTCCTTTTGATTATAACATTTGGCAACTAAACTAGCCTTAAACCTTTCTACTTCACCATCAACCTTATATTTGACCTTAAGCACCTACTTTTACACCCTATAGGCTTTCTACCACTAGGTATCCCAGTTACTTCCCAAGTCTGATTCTATTTAAGGCCTTCATAAGTTCATAGCGTCGGTCCACCTAGAATCCAAAGATGCTTCTAAGAAAGTTCCAGGCTCATTTATTTTATTCACACTAGTAGCAAACACATAATTTTCAAATGTCAACTTAGAATAGTTAACATTTTTGTTAATACTATAAATGACCTTATCATCAAGCACAAAATCAGTATACTTAGCAGGTGAACTAGACTTTCTACTAAACCTTCTAACATTAACTAGATTTTCTGGTAATTGACCAAAATTTTCAAATTGTTGACCAAAACTGTCTAACTCCTCAACCTCAGAAATAGAGTTGCCCCCATCAGATTTTGCTTGTTCAATTGTAGTGTTATTGCATAAACCACTATCAAGGATGTCACCAAGTGTAGCATCAGTATTTACTATGACAAGGCGGTGTTTGTGATTTGGTAGATACATCAGAAGTGATATCTGCTGATGACATCAAATAACGTCACATGTTACCATCATTATCCTATGCATTTTACCCACTTTTTTATAATTATTGCAAGATTTGGTACTTAATTGCTTAAAGTTTGTTATTGCAGTAATTATGGAGTGATTTGTGAAAACAAGCTAAAAGGCGCAAGTTTTGGAGCTTAAACGATGACATTTGAAGAATGCTTATATCTGCTACTATACGCCGTATCCAACAAAGAAGATACAGCGTATCAGCGCCAGCTCATCACAAGAATACGTGTACGTTTGATTCCCAATCCGGCGTATCACTCTGCTTCTATACGCCCTATCTAGCTGGTCTTCAGTCAAAGATTTGCAGTTAATTTGATTGTTGACAATTAATCTAAATTGATTTAAATGTAGCGCGCACTCCAAGAAAATTACCCCTATACGCTGTATAGACCTCATTCCATATGGCGTATCCACTCATTTTCAGACACTATAAATAGGAGACTCAAAAATGAGTTTCAGTGTGCAATATCACATTCTCTATACCGTATACACTAAAAGGTCGATTTTCTGAAGAAAAGAAGAGCAGCCAAGGTCAAGCACCAACCATAATTCCATAGAAGACATCGTGTAAGTTTTACTCTTTTAATCATTCTATTTTGATTGTTTGATCACGCTTGTATAATTCCAATGATTGTGGGCTAATACCCTCGGGTATTAGCCATGTTAATAAAGATTATAATGTTTGGTTTGTTTTAATCCGGCTTACTTAATTTATCGTTGTTGTTTTATTATGTGTATCACCTTATACTTGTCTATGTGCTTGTACATGCGACCTATCATTCAACTGGGTCTAGTGAGACTTAACACGCAATCTAGATACTGGGATAGCTCTCCATGTTATGTTTTATATATCTGGACCAATAGGATTACAAATGAAACCTTGTCCTTGCCCTTTGATTATAAGCTTAGTTAGATCGGCAGGTAACCCGTTTATGTTTCAACGAGTATGTTCTTAATTGATTAGTAATGATTTGGTTGGTGGACTACCGGTGTATAAAACAACGTCAAGCAATAAGTAGGTAAAGTCCCGATGGGCTAGGGTATTAACAGGATCACCACTGCTTTAATTCCCTAAGATAGATTATAATTAAACTAAAGGATGCTTTATGAGGATGCGTTAATCGTGACAGGGTTGTTCATATCTAGGTCTTAAGATGAAGTCCCGCCTAAGTCTTAAGAATGATATGCCGCCTCGAGATAAGCAGCCATTACACTAAACAAACAAATCAACATTTAATCAGATTTAATATGGTTAATATGGTTTTCTATAATTTGGCTTGTACCGCTCTTCTATCTTTTGATTATTTGATTTTTGTGTTTATTGTGTTTAGAATTGATATTTGTCACCATTAAACCTGTGCTAGTCTCTCAGGATGAAAACCCCTTATTTTACCTCTAGTAAATATGTACAACATAGGTTTATTGTGTTTAGAATTGATATTTGTCACCATTAAACCTGTGCCAGTCTCTCAGGATGAAAACCCCTCATTTTACCTCTAGTAACTTTGTACAGCATAGGTTTAACTAGTCTCTCAGGATAGAATATAGGTTAACATTCTCACTCTTAGTGTTCGACACTCTACTTATCACAAAGCTACATCTTGACCGGATACTCTGCCCATTAAAGTGTTGTTTTTAGGTTTATCGGCTAAATATAAATTTAAAACCCTGATAATCAAATAAAACCTATACACGCAACGACACATCAAGGTTTTTAGCGTCGTTGCCGAGGAGTGAAATAGTTTAATCTTTATTCTATTAGTATTTCTAACCTTTAACTTGTTTAGCTTAGTGTAAAATTAATTAATTTAATTCTGATTGCTAATTGTGTGTTTAAATTATTTAATTGTTTATTTAAAAGTATTATGTTCTGATTGATCACCTGATACGGTGTATCCACCAGTTGGATGCGGCGTATCAAACCTTCTACTCAGAACAGAGTATTGGTTTTTGCAGTCTAAATGGCGTATCTGTTCTTCCAAACATACAACATATTCTGTGAACTCAATACGGCGTACTGTCACTCAACAGATTCATACGGCATATACAAATCAATTGAATACGGCGTATTTATCAACTGATACAGTATCAGAACCTAAAATTGATTTTCGTGTTTAAATTAATGTATTCTTTTTTGTAAGAGCATATCCTACTAATTGATTCTCTGTTTCAGGTGGTGCATGACACGGAGTTCCACTAAGGAACTATTTACACCTTTGGAAAACCCAAAACGAGTATTTCACTCAAGAAGGAAGATTTTTAAAACACCAAGTCTCGTAGAATCAAATTCACCAGAGTTCGATCAATTTTCTGACATCGAAGAGCATATAGAAGAAGAAGTTATAGAAATAATGGCAGAAACAATGGAGCCATACATGAGTAAAACCCATGGAGAATACGGATCGGACGTTTCTAGGCCCATGATTAATACTAATGCCCAAATTGAACTGAAGGGTCAATTTCTTAAAGAACTTCGTGACAATACTTTCAGTGGTTCAG